>CM035842.1:286399486-286606986 GCA_020510985.1 Pholidichthys leucotaenia
GTTCAAGAGACGTCACAAAAGAAGCCATGATTATTGAAACCTCATTTTGAAGGAGCTGTGCTACTCACAAATTTTCATCTAAATTAACTGTGTGTAACACATAAAAGTGGTAACACGCTTCCTTCTAGTAAACAGACACTACTCATCAAGCAAATACCCTGTAACTTTGCTGAATGTGTGTCTCCATGCATCAAAAGTGGGGAGGGGGGGTACCAAAGAAATTAATTAGCAAAAAATAAATAAAAGATAAAAATTATCAATAGATGATCAATAATGAAGAGAAAAATATAAATGAAACCACATGGTAATGAAATCACAACATTCAATAGGAGAAGTTAAAAGTTACATCAATAAATTTCCAGATATTTAAGAAAATATCTGTAGATTATTGTAAAGGAAATATGTTTATAAGGAACAAGGTAAACTGATAAGGAAGAAAACCATGCAAATATATGAGAAAAGTTCCAAATGTCTAAGGAAAGTCCAACTTGTGCTGAATTTATATTTATTGTGGGACTTGATTTAGAATCTACTACAAAGATAATACAGATTCTTACTCAATTAAGGGAACAATGCCTTAGGGAGCTCAAAGCAAAATAATTTGATCTTCCCTGCATAAACTTAGTTTTTTCAAAACCTTTGCATGGATCTCATTGAACTAAATAAGAGTGAAGGTAAAAATGTTTAGAAATTATTTACACACTTACTGAAAATACAAAGGCTTTACCCTACACTAATTTAAATATTGCTACTTATTTATATTGTTTATATTGTTTTAACTAAAACAATATCAAGATTTAAAATAGCTGAAATGATTTACTTAGATAATGGAAATGCAATACACTTTGTAAATCAAATCATGTCACATTTAAGTGCAGTTCCTAAATTATTAGTACCAAACATTTACCGAGGAAACCACTTAGTTTACCATCAACAATTTACAAGATTAGTATAATATTCAAATAAGAAAACAGGGAAATTGTGAATGACAAACCCTATTATTGAAGCCATTTAACTTAGGTGATGAGGAAGGGTTTCTGGGTGATTATATGCAAAGAATGACAACTGACAGCGATGTCATCCATACTGCCCTTCCCAGGAGGGACCATGTGACGAAGGAACCGTGGGAGGTGCACCCATCTCTTGAGCAAACCAGGGGATCTGGTCATCAAAGGAAACTGGACCAAAACTCCCTGGCAAGGACAGCACAAAGGTTATCCTGCTGACCTAAACAACCGCGGAAAGCAAAGGATGTGGCACTTGGGTGCATCTAACGTTTTACCCCACCTGAAACCCTCAGCAAGAGACTGTTTAATATATACTGTATATATTGTATACTTATTTGAAAAAGAAAAGGAAAACAACAAATGACTGTTTAACTGTTTCTCTATGCAAGTGTCAGCTGATGATTTGGCGTCCAGTAATGACCTCTGCTAATAGAGAAGCAGGCTGTTTGTTTATCATGACAAGGGAAAAAATACAAGGGAAGGAAAGGTGTGGTTAGTATTGTTATCTTATCATCCTCATCATCCACTAGTAACACTTAATATTGGTTATTAAGTTGTTCCAATGCTTATACACTGTAGAGAATTGTTATGTTTGCTCCTTAATAACACTAACAGTTAGGCAAAATATCTTTATTGCTAAAATAATGCAGCTACTACAGGCTGTTTGGTTTTTTTTAAGAGAGGCTATATACAGAAATAACATAGCAAACTTCATTTTGAATCACACCTGACACAACATATCACTCCACTGATTAGAAACATGATGACACTCCTTACTCTGTGAATGCAAGGTTAATTTCATCAGGGAACTCCTCTTTTTGAAGTGGGGATGTCCCCTTTTCAACAGTTTAACACTCTCTGAGTGTGCAACGGCTTACAGTGTGTCTCTCCCCTGTACTGCTACCCTGCTTGACCAACGAAGCGGGCAAGTGTTATACCAAGGATCTACACTGTCAAAGGTCATTGAGCCATTGGGCGTATTTGCATGTGGCTGGACACTGGACAGATCTGTGTACCCTGTTTTGGCAACTGACCGTACCCTCATCATGTCGGCAGGGCAGGTGGGCAGGGTGAAGAGGGACGTTTTTCTACCACATGATGCCATTCATGAAGCATGAATGCAATTTCAGATGAAAAGTACAGGAGTGAGGTTTTGATCATTGCTTCTTTGAGTGAGAGTAGAAACAAAATACCTTAGGGATTAAAACACTTAATTGTAGACTACAATTATTTATAAAATTATGACAAAGGATAGAATGGTCCTTGATTGACTAATTACCACCCGTAGGGGTGTAGGCCCTATTATAGGAGATTATTGTATTACTTCTATCCATGAAAATGATGCAAATGGTCATATTAATACCTCAGATACTCACAGAAGTTAGTGTTTCTCTTAATGGAGAAGTCTCATCATAAACTTGGTAATGATTTTTATAACTTCAGATTTTTCTTGTGTGAGTCCTTAATAGGATGATGAGGATGGTGAGAGGGGCAATACTGGCCTGAGGATGTTTTTGAAGGTTGCAATATAATTTAAGGCTGTTTCATATTATTTTCTACGTTCTTATTTGACACTGTCTGAGATTAATTTTGGTCACATCACACATATTCACTTTTGATATTTTCTATACACGTTTTTAATTTGCAAAGACATACAACAGCATGTAAATTCTTACACATATTAATTCATTCACTTTATTATTTTTCTTTTAATCCTGATGCATTATTATGCAACAAGGGGGAATATGATAGAAAAATTCCATATTATCTATACTATTATTGATATTAATAATATATTATTATAATTGAGAAGTATCATACCTTTCATATGCCATGTTTAATGTTTATATGTGCATTCTATATAGGATAAGTTTATATATTCTTGGCCTGTTTCTGTGAGCAATTTCAGAGAGTTCAGACAGGGTTAGTACATGCATAAGGAATGATCTAAGCCATTTATTATAATGTCTTTGACATGTCCTGTTTCGGGTCACAGGAATGCACAGGAACTCCTCATCCTAGAGATTAGTGTTTCATGGACATTCTGTTAGTTTTATGGATCTCATGTTTTCATGACCCATGTCTCCAGAGTGTCTGACGTCCGCCTGGATAAGCTCAGTTATCAGGACTGTCCCGTTCTGTCCCTTCCCTTATCCTCATCCTCCCTCTCCTTTCTCCTACCTATATATATATCAGACAGAAGAATGGATCTTTTAGAGATTCTAGGTGTGTCTGAATGTCATGCCTTGTAACCTCTCCCCCAAGGTGGCCAATGGGGTGACTCCTTATATTTTTGTAATAAATGTACATAAATTCAACTTTCCGCCTGATTATTTGACTTTGAATAATTTAAGCTCAAAATTATTCTAACAGGAATTATGGCCAAAAAGTTCAACCTTGGTTTCAAACGTGTTTTTGCAAAATGTAGCCAGGCTTGGATGTTTTTCTTCATAAGACTTCCGTCTTGCCATCCTGACAGGAGATTGTTGTCACATGTACTAAACAGCCAGTACTTGCCATAAATTCCTGCAGCTCCTTCACTGTTGCTGTCGGCCTCTTGGAAGCCTCTCTGACCAGTTTTCTTCCAGTCTTTTCATCAATTTCAGAGGGACATCCAGTTCTTGGTAATGTCACTGTTGTGCCATATTTTCTCCACTTGATGATGACTGTCTTCACTGTGTTCCATGGTATACTTAATGCCTTGGAAATTCTCTTGTACCCTTCTCCTGACTGATAGCTTTAAACAATGAGATCCCTCTGATGCTTTGGAAGCTCTCTGCGGACCATGGCTTGTGCTGTAAGATGTGACTACAAAAATGTCAGGAAAAGCCTACTAGAACAGCTGAACTTTGTTTGGGGTTAATCAGAGGTACTTTAAATGGTGGCACGTGTGTGATGATGCCCATTTAACATGAGTTTGAATGTGATTGGTTAATTCTGAACACGGCCACATCCCCAGTTATAATGGGGTGTGCATATTTAAGCAACCAGGTTATTGTAAGTTTTTTAATTTTTCCCCTTATAAGATCTCAGTTTGTTTTTCAATTGGGTTGTACAGGTTATATGTCACATTAATGGTGGAAAAAGTTTTGGAATAATTTACTGTATCTTGGTCTCATTTTTTTACATCACAAAAAGATAAGATAAGATAAGATTAGATAAGATAAGATAAGCCTTTATTAATCCCACAATGGGGAAATTCCAGGATTGCAACAGCACAGGGACAGCAACACTCAGAAGACAAGAAAAAACAAGAGCAGCGAGTATACATATATAAATATATAAACACACAGTGCGGAGCATTGTAGCTAGATGGAATAAATATATAAATATATAAACACACACAGTGCGGAGTATTGTAGCTAGACGGAATAAATATATAAATATATAAACACACACAGTGCGGAGCATTGTAGCTAGATGGAATGAACAGCATAACCGTCTACTAGTTATCCTACATGGCATGATTATGTACCCATACATATTGTCACCCACCGTAGCGACCGGTATTTTCCTAGTTGTATACCGGAGGGGACCATTGTGTAAGTCTATTGCGTCTTTTGCATTCACTACTATTAGGTTGTCACGTTTTTTTTGCTATCTCTGCGAGCAGCCCTGCTTAGGTTATACAGTCTGACAGCCGTAGGTAGGAAGGACCTGCGAAACCTCTTGGTTGTGCACCTAGGATGATGTAGTCTGCTGCTAAATGAGCTCCTCAGTGCATTCAGTATGTCCTGCATAGGGTGGGACTCGGACTCCGACAGAGATGACAGTTTAGCCACCATCCTTCTCTCTCCCATCTCCTCCACTGGGTCAAGGCGTTGCCCCAGGACAGAGCTAGCTTTCTTGATCAATTTGTTCAGTCTCTTCCTATCGGCTGCTGTAACGCCACTGCCCCAGCAGACCACTCCAAAAGTGATGGCTGATGCCACCACCGTGTCGTAGAATGTCTTCAGCAGCGCCCCTTGTACACCAAAAGACCTGAGTCTCCTCAGTAGGAACAGCCTGCGCTGTCCCTTCTTGTAGAGTGTGTCAGTATTGTGTGACCAGTCTAGTTTATTGTTCAGATGAACACCCAGGTACTTGTAGGATATCACCATCTCGATGTCTGTTCCCTGTATATTTACTGGTGCTGTGAGGGGTTGTCCTTGCCTGCGGCAGTCCACCACCAGGTCCTTAGTTTTCCTCGTGTTGATCTGGAGGCAGTTCCGATGGCACCAGTCCACAAAGTCCTGGATAAGTCCTCTGTACTCAGCTTCATCTCCGTTGGAGATGAGGCCAACGATCGCAGAGTCGTCAGAGAACTTCTGTAGATGGCAGTGTGTTGTGTTGTGTGAGAAGTCCGCAGTATAAAGGGTGAACAGGAAGGGAGCCAAAACCGTTCCCTGGGGGGCCCCCGTGCTACCGATGATCGTGTCGGAAACACAGTCCCGGGTTCTCACAAACTGTGGCCGGTTAGTGAGGTA
This sequence comes from Pholidichthys leucotaenia, assembly GCA_020510985.1. NCBI lineage: Eukaryota > Metazoa > Chordata > Actinopteri > Cichliformes > Pholidichthyidae > Pholidichthys > Pholidichthys leucotaenia. The sequence goes on from CM035842.1 coordinate 286,404,960, forward strand.
GTCCAGGATCCATGATGACAGGTGCTGGTCCACCCCTGCGCACAGCAGCTTGTCCTTCAGGATCATCGGTTGGATGGTGTTGAAAGCACTGGAGAAGTCAAAGAACATGATCCTCACCGCATTCCCGGGCTTCTCCAGGTGGGACAGAGAACGGTGAAGGAGGAAGATCACCGCATCCTCCACCCCAATGCCATGCTGGTAGGCGAACTGGAGTGGATCCATCGCTGGTCCCACCAGGGGGCGGAGGTGAGCAAGGAGCAGTCTCTCCAGGGTCTTCATCATGTGGGACGTCAGGGCCACTGGTCTGTAGCTGTTCAGATCTTTGGGGTGGGAAGTCTTTGGTACAGGTACCACACAAGATGTTTTCCACAACTGTGGTACCCTCCCCAGCTTCAGGCTCAGGTTGAAGATGTGCTCCACAATCCCACACAGCTGGTCTGCGCAGGACTTGAGGAGCTTTGCGCTGATGCCGGCCGGTACCGACGCCTTGCTCACCTTGATCTTCTTCAGCTCTGTCCTCACCTGGGTCTTAGTGAGGGTCATGTTGGGGGGCTGTGTGTTGGGATTGGGGGGGTGATGGTGGAGTGGGGTGTGGGCAGCAGGACTCGATGTCTTCAGAGGCAGCAGTGGTTGTTGTGCAGTCGGGGGGAGGGCGGTTGGTCAAACCTATTAAAAAACAGGTTCAGATTGTTCGCCCACTCCCTGCCCCCCGTGGCCTGGGGGAGGTATTCTGGAGCCCAGAGATGGTTTTAAGGTTTCTCCAGACCCCACTGATGTCGCTCTGTTGCAGCTTGTCCTCCATCTTCTTCCTGAAGCTGTCCTTGCCTTCTCTGATCTTCCTTCTTAGCTCCCTCTGTACGGACTTCAGCATCTCCCTGTTCCCCGACCTGAAGATCCTCTTCTTCTCTCTCAGAAGTGTTTTTATCTCAGGGTTGATCCAGGGTTTGTTGTTCGAGCAACACTGTATGGTCTTGGTGGGTACGGTGTTGTCCACACAGAAGCTGATGCAGTCCGTGATGGTGTGAGTGAGGCCATCGATGTCCTCACCATGTGGCTCGCAGAGCTGCTCCCAGGCAGTGGTTTCAAAACAGTCCTTTAGAGCGTCCATTGCCTCCTCAGACCATAACTTCACTGTGCGCATGACCGGAGGTTGTCTGTGCACTAGGGGTTTGTACACCTGCCGGAGATGAACCAAGTTGTGATCCAATCTCCCGAGTGGGGGGAGTGGTGATGAGGTGTACGCCTCCTTAGTGTTTGCGTAGAATAAGTCCAGTGTTTTATTGTCTCTAGTGTGGCATGTGACATACTGGGTGAACGTGGGTAGAGTGGGAGACAGTGAAACATGGTTGAAGTAGCTTGAGATGAGGAGAAGAGCATCTGGGTGTTCTGTCTGCAGCCTGCCAGTTACTGAGTGGATGATGTCACGCGCTGTCCCAGTGTTTGCAGTCGGATTTGCATAAATAACAATGCAGATCACGTGTGAGTATTCCCTCGGGAGATAGGTAGGCCGCATGCTAACAGCTAGCAACTCCATGTCCTTGTTGCAGTGTTGTTGTTTAACCGTGATATGTCCCGGTCTGCACCAGTTGTTATTAACATACATTATCACTCCACCGCCCCTTGCCTTCCCACTGTCTGGTGTTCAGTCTGCCCGTATTGCGTGGAAACCCTCCAGTTCAATGTTAGCATCTGCTGCTAGTTCTGATAGCCATGTCTCAGTGAATAGCATAAGGCAGCACTCCCGGTATATGCTATCGTAGCGGGAGATAGCCGCTAGCTCATCTGTCTTTCCTAGTATCAATAGTACATTCCCCATAACAACGGATGGGAGGGTGGCATTTGAAAAAAACTGGCATTTGAACAAGGGTGTGTAGACTTTTTATATTTACTCTACCTAAATAAATAAATAAAATCGGTGTGTCAAACTGGGTCAAAAGCCAGAGAATAAAAATGGGTTTTAAGATCGAGTTTTAAAACTGGACACTGAAGAGGCATGTCTGAGACAAAGGCACATTGTTCCACAATTTAGGAGCAGCAACACGAAAAGCTCTGTCCCCTCTGAGCATTCTCTTTGATTTTGGTATCTCCAGGAGCAGGTGATTAGCTGACCTGAGAGACCAAGCAGGAGAGTGAGGATGGAGTAATTCAGAGAGCTAAGGCGGGGCAAGGGCATTTAATGATTTAAAAACAAATAAAAGAATTTTAAAATGAGCCCTAAAATGCACAGGCAGCCAGTGAAGGGATGCTAAAATGGGTGTAATGTGGTCCCTCTTACGTGTTCCAGTTAAAAGACGTCCACCTGCATTTTGAACCAACTGGAGACGTGAGAGGGAAGACTGGCTGACTCCAAAATAAAGTGCATTACAGTAATCCAGCCAAGACGTGATGACGGCATGAATTACTGTTTCAAACAGATGCTTTTAAAAGGTTGATTTAACCTTTGCCAGCTGTCTTAGATTTAAAAAGCTGGACTTGACTACTGCACTAATTTGAGGATCTAATTTAAAATCACTGTCCAACTTAAAACCCAGATTAGTAACGGTTGGCTTAACAAACCGTGCCAACGGGCCCAAGTCAACAGGTGGGCACTCACTAGAGCCACTGGATCCAAACACCATCTCTTCAGTATCATTTTCATTAAAACTTAAGAAGTTTAAAGCTATCCAATCTTTAATATTATCAAAACATGCAAGGAGTGATTTAGCACTTTTTTGTGCTTGTGTACTGCTCCTTGCTTTTATGTTTTTATGTGTGTTGTTGGTTCCAAGGTTGTCATAGCCAGGAGCGGCACTGAGGTTAAGCTCCCAGTGCTCATAAAATGCTCCTTACGGCGTGCGTCTCGAAAAGCCTCTGACAACTAAGTCCAACTCCTAGCCTGCCCGTGTGGTTTAGTCTCTAAGCCCGGCGGAACTGCTTTTACTAATAGGAGAAGGGGCGAGGGCGGATCTCTGGCGCCTTAAAACCAGATGCTTCGGGTAGATGGTGGCTCGTCAACCTGGGAAGGTAGCCCATCTAGGGGAAGGTAAACCCTGATTTCAAACCTCCGCTGCCTTGCGGCATACCCGGTCACGGGAAAGGCTTCGGGAGTCAACCCTGAGGAAAAATCCAGAGTCGGAGCCCCTAAGGCAGTTCTCTGTTGTGCTCAACATCGTTCTGGCAGCTCCTGCGACGGCACTGGTGCCAGACTATAGCAGCCCTGCTGTTCCATTGGATTCATCAGTGACGTGGAGAGGGGGGACATGCTGCATGGGTAACATCTTGTCCTCCATATCTTCCTGTCCAGGCTTGAATCCTACCAACGCCCAACGCTGGAAGGTAGAACACCGGTGCGCATCGGCCTGTTCAGCCACAGGCGGTGCTGTTCCAGCACAGTAGACGTTTAGGATTCTCTTCCATGGTCATCATAGACCGATGGAGGCCGACGACGAGTGTTGTTGTTGTTCTGCACTTTGTGTAGCGAGTGTTGCTTTTTAAAGTGCTTTATAAATAAAGTTGAGTGATTAATGAAAAGGCCTCCTTTCATTTTAATGGTACATACTGTCATGAATGCCCCTTTGGGGCAGAAGAGACAGACTCACTAGCAGGCTGTGTCAGTGCAATTTTATTGGACATAAGGGGAAAAATACAAAGTGCTCAAACCAGCCTAACATGGCAAACAACATAAGAAGAAGCACAACACACTCCCAAACAGACTTGTGAGTGGAGAAAAAACACATGAAAAAAACCAAAATTCTCCTAGGCATGGAAACTGGCAAGTGCCGGGCAAAAACAGAGAAAAAAAACCCCCAAAACACTCCAAACATGCACATAGGACAGTGCCGGGAAGAAACAGAGGAAATCCAAACACTCCAATAACTGGCAGGTGCTGGGTACTTACAGAGGGACGACAATACAAACTAGCCGCACTGCCCTGGTGAAACGACAGTGCTTAAGAATACACATAAATGAGTTGCAGGTGTGAATCATGAGTGAGCTGTGACCTAATTACCAAACTGCCACAGCTGAGCAGACAGTGGCAGCTGGCAGGGAGCATCTGGTAAGACAGGGTTAAAAACTCATCCCCAAAAAATATACAAAAACTAACCATAACATAATGACAACAAACAATCAAGCTGAGGAACAAGGTGAGGATCTGAACTCAGAGAAAACCTGAGTTCAGATACATGATGCATATATCTGAGTGTCATCAGTGTAACAGTGGAAGGAGATACCACGCTTTCTAAGAATGGAACCCAGTGGAAGCAGATAAATGAAGAAAAGCAGGGGCCCTAAAATTGAGCCCTGTGGGACCCCACATGACAGGGAAGCAGAGGAAGATTCAAAACCAGCAAGGCTTACACACATGGTTCTGTCTGTCAAGTAGGACCCGAACCATTCCAGAGCAGTACCACAAATACCCACAAGACACTGTAGACGATATATTAAAATGTCATGGTCCACTGGGAGGAGACCCCGGGGCACACCCAGGACTCGGTGGAGAGATTACGTCTCCCAGTTGGTCTGGGAACGCCTTGGTATCCCCTCTGAAGAGCTGAAGCAGGCGGCTGGGGAGAAGGAAATCTGGGCTTCTCTGCTTGAACTGCTACCTCTGCGACCCAGACCTCCAGAAAAGCGGTAGAAGATGGACGGATAGATGGATCGACAGGTGGATGGGTGGATGGACGGATGGTCCACTGTATCAAAGGCGGCGGTTGGGTCAAGCAGGATGAGAATCACAAAATCACCAGAATCAGATGCCAGGAAGATGTCATTAAAAACCTTTATTAAAGCCGACTGTGCTATGTAGGGCTTTAAAGCCAGACTGGAACACCTCCAGGACACCATTCTCATCCAGAAAGGCCTTTAACTGAGAGTAAACTATTTTCTCTAATATTTTCAAATGAAAAGGCAGCTTTGAAACAGGCCTAAAATTAGTCAACACAGTCTGATCAAGACCGGGTTTCTTTATCAAAGGTTTTACTACTGCATGTTTAAAATGTGCAAGATTCACACCGGAAGACAAACTGTTTAAAATTGTTAAACCCAACTGACCTATACCAGATAAAACCTCTTTAAAAAAGTGAGGTGGGAGAGCATCATAAGGGGATGGTTTCATGGTTCATTTGTGCTTGTGGTCAGTGCAGCAGCACCTAATTAAAGTTGTGCAGTGGCTATGATACAGAAGCTGTATCCCCAGTGTTTCCCCTACTGTTATATTGGGGGGACAGGGCACCCCCCAACGGATCCCTCCGCAGGCCCCCCCAGCAGAGTGTGAAGTTAATTTTATTTAATTTTATTTTTCTATATAGCGCCTGATCACAACAGAAGTCATTTTAAGATGCATTCACTATCAAACACGATTTTACCTTGTCCTTTTATTATCGAACATAAAAATTTGTTGATGCAGATTTTTATTGTTGACGAATCATTTAATTTTAAAGTTTATATGTATGCTGCGTAAGTGTACAGTTTAACTGTTCCAGCGAAGAAGAAGAGAAGCACATAATGGTGACACAGAAGAGAGAAAATCACGGAGAAGAGGACAAAACTTTCCAAAGTATGAGAGCATTTTACCGAAAATAAACAAATGAAACAAGTTAAATGCAAACTCTATAAACAGAGTTGTCATTGTCACAGCAGCACAGCGACGCATCCATCCACCTCCCCCTACTCCCTCCGCTCTGTCCACTGGCTTGGCTGCCTGTCAGCGGGTCTCTGCTGTGTTCCGGCCAGGTGATGACTGAAGTTGGGCCACTTATAAACATCGCACTGGTAAGGTTAGCCAGTTTAGAAAGCTTGGGATCAGTCCGCCAAGGTCTCCACCTTTGACCGCCACCTGATCCACAAATCACCGGACCCCCATGAGCCCTCCTGCAGGTGGCGAGCCCACTGGAGGGCGGACCCATGTAACTGCTTCGGGCTGAGCCCGGCCGGGTCCCATGGGTGGAAACCCGGCCACCTGACGCTAGCCATCGAGCCCCTCTCCCAGGTCTGGCTCCAGGGTGGGGCCCTGGTAACCCCATACCAGGTGGGGTACACTGAATCCTTGTTCTAGTATTTATCATGAGAGACGTTGGATCGGTCTTAGTCTGGCCCTTCACCCAGGACCAGTTTGTCTTGGGTGACTCTAAGAGGCAAATTGCCCCGGACAACATAGCTCCTGGGATCACTGGGGCACGCAAACCCCCCACCACGATAAGATGACGATCCATGAGGGGGGCTGAAATGAACTTTCTCCGTAGGATTGCTGGACTCACCCTCAGAGATAGGGTGAGGAGCTCAGTCATCCAGGAGAGGCTCAGAATAGAACCGCTGCTCCTCCACATCGAAAGGAGCCAATTGAGGTGGTATGGACATCTGATCAGGATGCCTCCTGGACGCCTCCCACTTGAGGTGTTTCGGGCACGTCCCACTGGGAGGAGACCCCGGGGCAGACCCAGGACTCGCTGGAGAGACTTCGTCTCCCAGCTGGTCTGGGAACGCCTTGGTATCCTCTCTGAAGAGCTGGAGCAGGTGGCTAGGGAGAGGGAAGTCTGGGCTTCTCTGCTTGCACTGCTGCCTCCGCGACCTGGACCTCTGGAAAAGCGGTAGAAGATGGATGGATGGATGAATGTTAAGGTTAGTGACACACTTCTTATTTAACACGTATTTTCTATGAGCGACTGTCTCAGCTTTAGAAAACTGATTAAACTGTTAGCATGTGCTGCTTATGTTTATTTACCTGTTGGACAATAATCTCTCTCGTATGATGGTCTGCTGACGGCTGAACTGTTTCAGTTTTACTGGGTAATGTGTTAAGTGCACTAAATTAGTGAACTACATGAGTGGCTTACTCTCTTATCTTCCCTCTTTTTGTTGTGGCAATATCAGCCCTCATTCTGAATATTAGTGCATCTCAGTAAATTACAATATCATGATTTGTAATTTAATTTATAAAAACTGTAACCACAATCATCAAAAAGAAATTAAAACAGCTTAAATATTTCACTGTATGTGTAGTGAAGGCAGTCATTCCTGCACTGTGACTTAAAGCATTTGTAAACTGTTATTTTGGACTGGAAGAAGTTCTTTTAATTTTCATCTGAAGCCTAAATGAACTTTTAAACTTCCAGACCCAGAAATGTTTTAATAAGATGAACTGTTTTCTTTTTTACTTTTATGGATTTTAATGTTACTCTAGTTTGTTTTGAACATGCAGAGTTACAACAGCTTTCCATGGTGCAGCAGAAGCTGCTATTTGAGTTTGTGCACTTTATTTTGGGGTCAAAAGACTGCATTTTAATTTCTGTTATTTAATTGTGTTGCTCCAAACACTTTTTATTAAGCTGTCAAGTTCAAGTTTCCAACTTGTATCATGGGTCGTTATTCTATTTAGCTATGGGAACTTTTTATAATAGGCTACATTATATTAAGAAAGAGGTTGACAACAATGTGATTTTCACAGGTGTGCAGGCTTAAACAGGTGAGGTTAAACATGACCTGGAGCCCCGAACATGAGCCGTGCCAAGAAGAAAGCAGAGATGGTGGACATGACAGAAATAATCACGATTAGTTGAGTAATTGAAAAAATAGTCATTAGATTAGTCGAGTACAAAAATAATCATTAGGTGCAGCCCCCCCCCCCACCCAATCCCAAGGCTGTAAACCTAGGAGAAACACAGATCCCTATACGAAATTTCTATTGGTACAGAATAGTTCACAATCTGACAAAACCCTGTCAGAATAACTCCAAGCCAACTGCTGCTGTGGCTTAGGTAGAAAGTACATTGGGCCTGTGATCAGAAGGTTGCTGGTTTGTCCAAACCATTTTACTTGATATGAGATGAAATTTACACTTAAAATTAACAGGTTAGCCTTAGGATTTTGGAGTGAGTAAAGTTTAAAAGGTCGTAAATAGATATTAATTACAATTTTGAAACAAATAAATGCCTCAGATTACCGTACCTGCAGCCTGCTGCTTTTAAGATGCACATTAATAGAATGTACAGGCCAGATTCGAGCTGTATCTGTAACAAGATTTGAGCCATATCTGTAACAAGAATTCTATGGGTACTGTTGCATATCCATAGCCACTGTCTTAAAGTTGTGGGTTGATACAAGATATTTTGTCAGTTGTTAGTCCTGATGGCACTATATTTTTCTGCTGTTCAGGTTAATCCTAGAACTTCGTCATTCACGTTATTTAGTAATTTAGGACCTTGAAGGTCCAGCTGATCCATCAGTGACCCCAGCTACATGGCCACAATAATCTGATAACTAGGAATAATCAGATGATGGCAATAATTGGATTTGACATGTTTACATGCACTGAATAAACAGATTATTGGACAACTGTGTGTTAATGTAATTTCTCATAGCACAATAATTGCCTTTTATCTGCTTATTGTTTTTACATGACTACTTTAATAACTGATAACGCTAAAAATTTGATTATAAATGGTTTATTACCATGCATGTAAACACAGCCATTTTGCATATCATACTCCCATAAATAATATGTGGGAGGGCCCCAAAAATTGCTCTAGCACAGGGGCCCACAACCTCCTTAATCCAGCCCTGGCAGGAGCCACTGTCCACACAAGCAAAAACCACAACGGATCTAATGTAGGAAGGATTACTCAGGCCACAACAGGACCAGCACTCCCCATGCTTGTGTTTTATGCAGATTTGCAGAGTCACAGTTTCCAACAAGCACTTAACCTTTTTATTTTGGGAAAAGGAAAAATTCCTCTAAGCTTTTAAGTGTGTCAGCTCAAGCTATGAAATATTAAAGACTGTATGTATAATTCGTAAATCTATTACAGTGAGACTGTGTAGAATATAGCAGATTATCAGAGTTCTGTAATGATGTCGTCTTATTGTCTATTGTTATTCAAAACCATATCTATTCAGTTGTAAATTAAGTACATTCGACAACCACATGGTCACAGCCAATAGCATAATTAGGCTGCTGTTACGTGTCTCCTCCAACCAGTTGGGGCAACAGTAATCCAGGATTTTCACTGCATCTGTTGCAGATGCAGTGTAGACAGAGACTTGCGGCCATCCCTACCAGCTCCATTTGTGTTTTGAAGCGGTACGGATAAGAAAAGGTTCAAAATACAAAATCCCACGAGAATTATATAAAATAATGCAAGAGCTTGAGAAAGACCTGAGAGAGACTGAGGAGGACTGGCTGTGATAATGTGATAACAACAAGGAAGTGTGATGTACCAGCTCTTAAGTTGGATTTGTGTGCTGTAATAATACATAAGTATCCGGTTCATTTTAATTCTATGAACTGTTTAGTATAATAATATATAAATAATAATAATTGGGGGGCCCTATGTTTGTAATGGAAAGCATTCAAACCCTTTAAAATGAAAAAGACAAAAAAACCAAAACAACAACCTTAAAACAAACAAACAAACAAAAAAACTCTCCCCTCTCAACCAAAACATTAAAACAATAAACAAGTGTCTGAATGAACAGGAAAAAATCAGACTATTACGCAGAATAAAAATTTAACTAGCATTCATATGAATGCTGCAAATTTATAAGAAAAAGGTTGAAAATTTACAAGATAAAAGACACAAATTTATGATAAAAAAAGTCGCAAATTTATAAGAAAACAGTAAAAATAGAAAAATAAGAAAATAAGTTAAATATTTACAAGAAAAAAGTTGGAAATTTACTAGAAAAGAGTTTCAAAATTTACAAGAAAGTATGTTTATTTACAATAGTCACAATTTTATGCGAAAAATAAGCTGAAAATTGATGAGAAAAGTTGTAAATTCACACTAAAAAAGGTCACAAATTTAAGAGAAAAAAGTTGAAGGCAATTTTAATTCTCTCCCAAACTGCTGAGGGTGAACTTGTAGCTTCGGGCCCCCCTAACGGCTGAGGGGACCCATAGCATTTTCATACTCTGCTTTATTGACGTACTAGGCTCTGCTTTCAGCAGCTTACAAACATTACTGCTGGTTGCAGCCATGTGTTCTAAAAGAATATCCTATATATAACAAAGTGAATTTTAATAGCCCTACAAGCATTCTGCTTAAACACACATGTACTGTAGTTAACCATGAAGGCAAATCTGCTGTTGGAGCACTTTTCAAAATGAATGCCCTGCAGGTCTGCATAATCATTACTCTGGCTATGGTAATTAGAGGTTGTGACAGAGTACACATACAGTAGTGGCCAGTTAGTGTGTTTCACAAGACTTCTGCTCTGTACAGCATCATGATATTCTATTTTCAGTTGGTTTTTTTACATTTTTATAAAGGCAGGATTAACGTTTGAGATTCTAAAACTTGAGCTGCTTATTTATTTAGTGTCTATCAACAAAGTCTTTTTCCATGTAAAGTAGATCCAGTGTGTACTTGTCCATTATGATACTTGCAGGTGGTAACTGAGAAAGCAGCGGGAGTAAACCTAATAGGCCCAACAAACGGAGAACTTCTACAAATACTTCTCTGTGTGTACGTGTGTATTCTGCATGGATGGCTGTTTGCAATGTGTTTGATGGCGGGACACAAAGGTCTCCCAGTCACACAGAATCAGCTCAGAGAGATGGAGGAGAACAGAGAGGAGAGGAGCGAGGAGGGGAGCAGTGGGGAAAAGAAGGAGAACAGTGAACAGAATAATTAGGAGAGCCTGAAATGTGTACAACAAGCAAAGGCAAATTAGTCCAACAGGATGGAGAGATGTAGGCGTGTTTCCTCTTTTCAGGGTTCACTGTTTTTGTTGAACAGTTTACTTTTAAAATAATAAAGTATTCAGTACATATCAACGGTAAATCAAAGAGAACAATGCTAATTAAAAATACACTTTTTTTATTCTAAGTCAAGAACTTTGCACATTATGTCTGCAAATAAAGATTATTTTTGTTACCGATTATTTTTTGATTAGTCGACTAATTGGACATTTATGGTGTTTTTCCTCAGAAATTTGTGATTTTCTTTAAATTCCTCTGATAAATTTGTCACATTTTTGACATGAGTTTATGATGTTTTTATTCTTAAAACTTTGTGACTTTTCATAAAAAAATTTTCTGGGTAAATTTGCAGCTTTTTTTCTTGTAAATCTGAAATTTTTCTCTTCTTTTTTTATTTGTCAGAATTTTTTCTCCTTGTAGGTTTGTAACATTTTTGTAACAAATTTGCAACCTTTCCATAAGAAATTAGTTTTTTCTCTAAGTTTGCAACTTTTTACTTGCAAATTTGTAAGTATTTTTGGCAAGTTGCTACTATTTCTTGTCTCATAACTTTGCTGTTTTCTTGAGAGATTTTTTTCCCTTAGAAATTTGTGATTTTTTATTAAATTCCCTGCCAAATTTGTGACTTTTTTTTTTATAAGTCAGTCTGTGATATTTTCCTCAAAAAAGTACAGCTTTTTGTTAGGAAATTTGTGTGTGTGTGTGTGGGGGGGGCGTCTGTAAGCTTGCAACTTCTTTCTTGTAAATCTGCAAGGTTTTTTTTCTCCAAAATTTGTGATTGTTTTTTTTCCTTCATAGGTTTTAAATGGGTGGAAAAAGGTGCATATGCAATTAGATGATTATCAAATAAGTTGTTGATTAATGTTCTGTCATTAACAGAAATCATTGGGGATCAGGTCGGTTTCCAACTGACTGCACAAAAGATTAAAGGCAGATTGAGTCCCCAAAAGATGAGATGTAGGACAAAGTGTGTAAGATAAATGACCCCAGAAAGAGATGAGTCCACAGAAGGAAGAAGAGTAGAAGTGATTGTACGGAGATGAAAGATAAAGTGACTGTGGTAAACATGATGGTGGAGGTCTGTGCTGTGGCCCTGAAGGCCTTGCAGCCAAGATAAAAGATTGGTTTCCCAGGAGATGGAAATTGGAGTGCTTTTGGAGGAAAAAGGACACACAAACACACACCAAAACACACATTTTCATGGCATGCATGGTAAGCCTACTAATGCACCAGCAGAGATTTGCATCTTTAATTCATGCAGTCAACACTTGACAAATCTCTACCTGCCCAGCCTTCTGACCTTTTAACTGTACTGCTCCCATCAGGCCATCAATGCAATGGAATCCTTTTCTTACTTGAATATCTGCATAGCATCTGATCTGTTAAACCAACTCAGGGCCATCAGGGGGCGAAAGCCTAGGTTACAGTCAACATAGTGATTAAAATATTTAATCATGATTGTCTTTTTCCCATAGCTAACTCATGATTAATCACAGATGTTTTATCTAGCTTTAAATACACTGTAAAGAGCTTTTTTTTTTTCCTAAACGTGTATTCTTACTGTACATACATGCAGACCCTCTGTAATGGTTCACCAGTCTGGTATGCTAGTCAGACCAAGTTTTAATCCTGACAAATCCATCCATCTTCTTCTGCTTAATCCTTTTTGGGTCGCGGGGGGGCTGGAGCCTATCCCAGCATCTTTGGGCGAGAGGCAGGGTACACCCTGGACAGATCGCCAGTCTATCGCAGGGCCAACACAGAGAGACAGACAACCATTCACTCTCACAGTCATACCTAAGGACAATTTAGAATAATGACAAATCATTTAAGGTAAAAAAAAACAACAACATGTAAATCTTCACAAATTAATAACTAGAATACACGTCCAAGAAATTCAAACAGAATTAATTCAATTAAATTCAAAGCAACAAGCAAGAATTGGCAAACAAGAAAGAATGAATCTGGTCTGGTGGGAATGCTGAAAGGGTGTGGGCTGAGTCCAGTGCCCTCATCCTAATTTATAATTTGTATTATCTTGTCTTTAGGGCAGGGGCCCCAGCCCACGTCCTCACTTTGAGTTCACCTTTATTATTCTCTGTGGATTATGGTTCCAAGGTTGTCATAGCCAGGAGCGGCACTGGGGTTAAGCTCCCAGTGCTCATAAAATGCTCCTTACGGCGTGCGTCTCGAAAAGCCTCTGACAACTAAGTCCAACTCCTAGCCTGCCCGTGTGGTTTAGTCTCTAAGCCCGGCGGAACTGCTTTTACTAATAGGAGAAGGGGCGAGGGCGGATCTCTGGCGCCTTAAAACCAGATGCTTCGGGTAGATGGTGGCTCGTCAACCTGGGAAGGTAGCCCATCTAGGGGAAGGTAAACCCTGATTTCAAACCTCCGCTGCCTTGCAGCACACCCGGTCACGGGAAAGGCTTCGGGAGTCAACCCTGAGGAAAAATCCGGAGTCAGAGTCCCTAAGGCAGTTCTATGTTGTGCTCAACACCGTTCTGGCAGCTCTTGCGATGGCACTGGTGCCAAACTATAGCAGCCCTGCTGTTCCTTTGGATTCATCAGTGACGTGGAGAGGGGGGACATGCTGCATGGGTAACATCTTGTCCTCCATATCTTCCTGCCCAGGCTTGAATCCTACCAACGCTGGAAGGCAGAACACCGGTGCGCATCGGCCTGTTCAGCCACAGGCGGTGCTGTTCCAGCAGAGTAGATGTTTAGGATTCTCTTCCATGGTCATCATAGACCAACGGAAACCGACGACCATGGCCACAGTTCAGTCTGTGTTTGTACTGGGCAGCTTCCAGGTGTGAATGTGTAACTGTGTGTGAACAGGGCGTCCTTGAAAAAGAGAGTCTGCCTCTCAATGGAACTCCCCTGTATAAATAAATAAATAAATCATGGTTTATTATTATTCTCCTTTGTATATTCTTTTGTCTGTTGGGTTTCTCTCTTAATTTAAGTTATTATTATTATTATTATTATCATCATTATGTTCCATGGTCTTGTCTCTCCTCTGATCCTCTGTTCATGTCTGTCGTGCATCCTCTCTTGGTGTTTATCTGTGCAGCCCCGCCCATCCTGTTTCAGTGCCAGTGAGCATTCCCTGCTGTCTCCGTTTACCCCCGATTGTGCCCATCTGTTCGTTGTTGTATTGATGACCTGCTCCTATATATGTCAGCCCCAATCTGTGTCCTGTATAGGTGTCCTTGTCATATGTGCATGAACAACACACTTATGTTTTCCTGCCTGTTATCCTGCCAAGCCTGTTTTTGTGAGTTTTTGTTCCAGCTTCCAAGCTGTCATTATTTTCATGTTTTTTCCACCTTCATGCTGTGCCTGTTCGGCCAGCTCTTTAATAAATCACTGTGAACTTCAAGTACTACACTTGGCTCCAGTTCTACCAACTGTGACAGTAGGCCACCCATCTCATGGACCCAGCGTACTTGACGTTTCGCCAGCTGGGCCTCGATGAGAAGGACGCATGGGTGGCAACAAATATCGAGGCCCACACCAAGGATGCTCACACTTCCCACACGCTGAAGGAATCCCTCCTCTGCCTCGAATGCACCGAGGAACTGAGTGAGGCGCTTCCATCCTACCCACGGTTCCCTCAGCTCGCCCGATTGCATGAGCAGAGCGTAAATATGCAGATCATCATCCAGGGGCTGATAGAGTTGTTCCCGGCGGCGGGAGAGGAGCTGATGGAGGAGGGACCGCATTCATCCGCTGGAAGACGTGGTTGTCACCAGCACCGGAGGACACAGTGACCCGGCTTTCCTTCCCCGGTGGGGGTGCCCCAGGCCTCCGTTTCCTCCTCTTTCAGTCCTGTGCCAGCTCACCACCATCGGGCAGATTCACTGCGTCAGACAAGTTCCAGCTGCTTCTGGGAGGACTCACCTGACGCATCAGTGGCAGCAGAGCAGGAATACAGGCAAGTACCCGTTCATTTTTAAACATCAATAAATGAAGGGACTTGTCTGGTTGCCGGTGGAGAGACTCAGCCGCAGCCACCTCCCGCTGCCAAGTTCTATCCGCCTCACCCTGCTATTAACTCTGCTGCCCTGTCCATCCACCCATCCTCACCTGCATCTCCTGTGTCCACCTCTGTGTTTTGTGAGAGACTGGCTATACTGGGTGGCAACCTACTGGTCTGCAATGAGACGGTTGCCCTGGAAGCTCTTCCTGCTACAGCTGTTTCCAGAAGTGGGGTCCAAGCAGCTGTAGCCCCCAGACCTAATTCTTCATCAGTGGCTGTTTCTGGGTCTGGGCTACATGAGGAACATCCAGTACCAGCTCCATGCCATTCCCCAAGTCCAGTACCAGCTCCACGTTGCTCTGCAGCTCCAGTACCAACTCCATGGTGCCCCCCAACTCCAGTACCTGCTCCACAGGTCATCCTGCCTGCAGCTGTTCCAGAGGTTGCCGTTCCAGCAGCGCATCCAGAGGCCACCACACCTGCAGCTCATCCTGAGGTCATCACCCCGGCAGCAGGAGACCAGGAGTTAAGGCAAGTACTTTTTCATTTATTTACAACCACTATGTTTGAAAAGACTTGCGTTGCTTCTGGTGGGGGAGGCCCAAACGCAGATGCCATCAACCTTTGGGTCCTCCCCACCAGTCTCTGCTGCTGTTGACTGTGGTGTCACCTCACTCACCTCCTGTCCTCCTCCCTCATCCGAGGTGGCCATGTTGAGGACGGAGCCCCAGGAGAACCATGCTCCACCTCATCCACGTGTCGTCCCAGAGGTTGGGGGACCTCCACTCATCATTCTCGAGGTTGGGGGCCTCCACACATCATTCCAGAGGCCGGTGGCCTCCACCTGTCATTCCAGAGGTCGGGGGACCTCCACCTGTCGTTCCAGTGGCCAAGCAGTCCGCTCCACCTGGGTGTCCGAGCAGTTTGCTCCACCTGTGCTGTCCGAGCAGTCCGGTCCACTTTGTCCGTCTGAGCAGTCCGCTCCAACCGTAGTCTAAGAAACCGGCGGGCCTTCACCTGTCGTTCCAGAGTTTAGGGGACCTCCATCTGTCATTTCACAGGTCGGGGGACCTCCACCTGTCGTTCCAGTGGCCAAGCAGTCCGCTCCACCTGGGGTGTCCGAGCAGTCCACTCCACCTGTGCTGTCCAAGCAGTCCGGGCCACCTGGTCCGTCCGAGCAGTCCGCTCCACCTGGTCCATCCGAGAAGGCCACTCCACCTGGGCCATCCGAGCAGTCTGCTCCAACCATAGTCTAAGAAACTTCCGGGTCTCTACCTTTCGTTCCAGAGGCCAGCGGGCCTCCACCTGCCATTTCAGAGGCCAGTGTCACCGTGCTGCAGTCATCAGTCGCAGAACATAGAGCTCCATTGTGTATGTGTGGTGAGCTCTGTGTCTCTGTGGCTGCTGTCCACCTTGTTCTCCAGTTTGGTGACCTAAGGACAGTGGCAGGCCACTGGACCAGCTCTGCATTTCAGTCTGGGGGTTCTTGGACTGGGGCAGGCCCCCCGACCCACATTGTTCTCCGGTCCAAGGGCCCATGGACTTGGGTAGACCAACCGACCCGGGTTTGTTGTGGGTTTTGGGGTCTTTGACATTGTGTCACACTTGAACTGTGTGTTTTTGTTTTGGACTCTGTGGGGGGAAAAGGATTTGTTTCGGCCCACCTGGCCTTGTACCCCCACCACCCACCCTGTGTGGGTATTTTTTTTCTTTTATTGATGTTACTCTTAGGGTCGTCTGGAAGCTGCCCCTTTAGAGGGGGTACTGTTAGGGCGTGGGCTGGGTCCCATGCCCTCATCCTAATTTATAATTTGTATTATCTTGTCTTCAGGGCAGGGGCCCCAGCCCACGTCCTCGCTTTGAATTCACCTTTATTATTCTCTGTGGATTATTATGGTTTATTATTATTCTGCTTTGTATATTCTTTTCTCTGTTGGTTTTCTCTCTTAATTTATTATAATCATCATTATGTTCCACGGTCTTGTCCCCCCATGATCCTCTGTTCATGTCTGTCGTGCACCCTCTGTTGGTGTTTATCTGTGCAGCCCCACCCGTCTTGTTTCAGTGCCAGTGATCATTCCCTGCTGTCTCCGTTTACCGGATTGTGGCCACCTGTTCGTTGTTGTATTGATGACCTGCACCTATATGTCAGCCCCAATCTGTGTCCTGTATAGGTGTCCTAGTCATATGTGCGTGAACAACATGCTTCTGTTTTCCTGCCTGTTATCCTGTCAAGCTTGTTTTTGTGAGTTTTTGTTCCAGCTTCTGAGCTGTCAATATTTTCGTGGGGTTTTTTTTACCGTCGAGCTGCGCCTGTTTTGCCAGCTTTAATAAATCACTGCAAACTTCAAGTACTGCGTTTGGGTCCAGGTTTACACCAACCGTCACAAATGCATTCAAAAAAGAGAAGGTAACATACAGTTTTACATGCAATTTTCTGCTTTAGTGTCCAGATGTTCACAAAAGCACTTCTATTTATTAGTGTCTTATTAACTTCCCAACTTCTTGCAGATATAAATCTTTCCTACACATGCACAATCCTGAATTTCTCGCACAGATTTACTGTACGCCACCTTATCGTGGGAGAGGTGTTTGCATGCCCTGATGATCCCAGGAGCTATGCTGTCAGGACAGCTTGCCCTTGGTAGGTTCTCCCATGGCACACTGGTCCCAGGTGAAGGGCCAAACTAAAAATGGTCCATTGGAACCTCAATGAAAAAGTTACAAGGAGCCACTGTACCCTGCTTGGGCTAGATGGCAAGCACTTGGTGGCTGGGTTTCTGCTCAGGGGACGTGGCCATTTGTAACCCGAACGTGCTATACAGGTTCACCCTCCAGTGGACTCACCACCTGGAGGAGGGATCATTGGGATCATGGTGTGGATCGGGCGAAAGTCTAGGGTTCTGTGCTTGGACTGATGACCCCACAACCCAGACCGCCGGATAAGCAGTAGAATATGGATTGATTTATGTTACAGGGTTAAAAAAAAAAACATGATTTGAAGCTAAAAACACTGAAATAGCTCTTCATACACTCTTTACCTCACAAGTTCACCTCTTTCCTCCAGGTTTTGTGTTGTTTTAATATGGTATATTATATATAAGTGAACGGGGTGATGCGAATTGGATGATGGGTGCATATGTTTTGTTTGGACAGGGCGGTGCAGAACATGAGTGTGTTAATCATGCTCACCCCAAAAAACCAAAAACCAAAAAAACTACTTTGTAGTATTACACAGGGACTTATGGTTACTTGCATAGATGCATTAATAGAAATACCACTTCATTTAAAAAGCAATTTATGTAATCTCTCAGTGAATGTAAGAGAATGAGGTGGACAGTAAAAGTGAGTGTTGTCTACATGTCTATAGCTGATATTTAAAGGCCAAGGGTGCTGCTTTCATTATTTTCCAGACTCTGGCCAAACCCACACAGCTGACTGACTGTGTGTGGGACTGGGAATGCTGACTAAACAGACTTCCACTCCGGACACTGCCAGCCCTGTGTGTTTGTAACCAATAGAAAGCCCCCCAAAATTAAAGTCATACTGAAATAATAACAAAGAATATATCTTGCACTGGAGAATGGCTCATTAGACAAGTCAAATGTTTAGTATTTAATGCATTCCCTTTGCTTTGAGGTTTTGCTTTAACTACTACTTTTATTATGCTACTATATTAAAACTGTGGGCATAATATTGCTTCTTACAATTATTTGTAGAGAGAATATAAAAAGTGCTCTTTATTTTTTTGGAGGTCATATATACAGGCTACTCTTACTGATCCTTTCTTGAATAAAGTTTTCTCCAGCAAAGTTGTATCAGCAGGGATAAGTTCATATAACATCAAAAAATTGGGGGAATTTAAAAATTTTTTCAGTTTCTACTGTCTCTGGTACTGTACTTCTGCAGCACATGTCGCAGTATCACAACTGAGGCAACAGTAGGGTGTGACTCTGGAATTTAAGGTTAGTAGCTTACTAGTTTCTAAAACATATCACTTGAACATTGAATCACCACACCCCCACCACTACCACCTTTATTTATCATTCTAATAGCCTTCTAATAGTCACAACTGTTACGTACAACTCACAGGAAAGAAGAGTACAGCCGTTCTGATTTGGCTCCACAGCAGTAAAACTCTATACAGTATTAGGAATAAAATGCCATAAGAAGTAAAATACATAGTCTCCATGGTACTCCAACTAATATGACAGAATGGGATACTATATAAAATCGAGATCAAAGCAACAACTAGAAGGAGAAGCTATTTTGTAGTGCTATTCAGTGACTGCTTTTCACAAAATACCTATTCACCAGTTATCATTCTAAAAGAGGCAAAATAGAGATGAAAAAGATGCACTACATATCAGATTCATTTTATCCTTGTCATGACACAGTAGCCATATTTTCATATACAGTCTATAGATTGTACTTGGATCAAACCATAAATATCTAGTGATGGTTACTTTTAAAATCAAAGTCAATTAAAAGTGAAGCAAAATATATTTGCCCCGTTCTTCTTTGGGAAACAGCTTCAACAGACCCTGCCGAACACAGTAACTGCCCACGGTGTTGAAATTGAAAGGGTCACATCATACAAGTGCCTAAACATTACTACTGCTGAGACCCTGACATTCAAAGTCAAAATTGAAGCTTGAATTTCATTTTTAGAAATAAATCCTGATTATTTCCTCCAGGTGTCATGTCCGCTGCATAATCGTGCAGCGAACATATGAATGGATACAAGCCCAACGTGCAGTAATGTAACGTGTTTATTAATGAAAGGAAAAATGTACACAATATCCATATAACAGTCACAAATAGATGAACAGACAACCGGCTTCTAGCTTTGTTGGCGGGGGAAGAAAAGCCAAGCGCGCTCCAGACAGAACAGGAGCGGAGGAAAAGGCAGTAATAAATGGACATACATACGCGTAGGAGCGGAAAGGTTCTGGAGTAACTACATGGTTCAGTCCAGGGGAAAAACCAACAGTCTGCGAGCCAGGAAGTCCAGGGTTGAGTTAAGCTGCTGCACTGACTGATCCCACTGCCTCCCATAAGTATGCAAATCATTAATGAAGGCAAGTGGTCACAGCCGTGCGGCAAGCAGGTGCGTGACTGATTGGACAGTGTGTGTGCAAGTGTGTGTGTGTGTGTGTGTGTGTGCGCGTGCGTGCGTGCGTGCATGTGTGTGCATGTGGTGAAAAAATACAGCCAGTGAATGTCTGGCATGAGGAGGAGGCGTGGCCATAGGACTGGCAGACAGCAACGCTCACTTACCCTGCCAGCTGGAATTAATAAGCAATAATCAAAGACCTACGACCACGGATCGTGGATGGGGTTGAAAACAACTCTGAACATGACAGAGCCCCCCCTCAAGGAGTGGAGACCAGACACCCACCGTACCATCAAAAAACGGAAAACAAAACTCAAAAAGAAAACCTGCCCCCCCCCCCCCACCAAGAAAGCCAACACAACAAACAAGGGCGGGAGGTGGGGGGAAACAGGCTAGGAGGGATAACCCAAGGAGAAAAAACACCACAATACAACACAAGATACCACACTTTCCAACCCCAAAAAGCTAAACTAACCCACCCCACCCCCAAGAGTCCCACAGTTCAGGGGGCCGCCCAGTGGCCAGCCCGCAGAATAGCATTAGGCGGCCTGCTAGAGCATACGGACCACCCAGCAAAGGAAACCAGTCTTTTGGG
The DNA here is from genome assembly GCA_020510985.1 of Pholidichthys leucotaenia. Classification (NCBI taxonomy): domain Eukaryota; kingdom Metazoa; phylum Chordata; class Actinopteri; order Cichliformes; family Pholidichthyidae; genus Pholidichthys; species Pholidichthys leucotaenia. The sequence continues at coordinate 286,425,330 of CM035842.1, forward strand.
CAGCCTGCCCACAAGGTTAAGCCACCAGGATCGGAAGGGCAGATGAGGTGGCGGCCTACCCACCGGGAGGCTGAGAGGTGGGTGGCCAGACAGAGGAAGAGGAACCCCTGCGATCACTGGCGGCGGAGGAAATAGGTCCCCGACGGTGCTCAGCAGAAGGAGGAGGAACACCCACAGGGCCTCCAAAAGGGAAAGGACAACCCCGGTGTCCCCAAACTGTCCTGTAGCACCCTTGGTGGTCCCGACATGAGACTGGAACCCGGTTGCGCCCGTGGTGGACCCAGGCTGGGCCATGGCTGCCTCTGCGGCAGACCCCGAATGGGCCTTGGCTGCACCCGCGGTGGACCCCGAAGGGGCCTTGGCCCACACCTGCGGTGGACCCTGAAAGGGCCTTGGCTGCACCTGTGATGGTCCCGGCCTGGGACAATGTTGTGCCCATGGTGGAACCCGGGGGGATCCCTGCTGCACCCGTGGTGATGATAACCTCCAGTGGCGAGCCCGGAACCTTCGCTTCATCCGGCAACGTGGACCTCTCTCCGGCAACCCTAGAAGAGGACTCAAGACACAGAGGAGGAGGGGTCAGGGTCGCCAGCAGCGGCAGTGGTAGAGCCTGGCGAGGTGACCAGAGGTGCAGTGTGTGGCTGTAGCTGGCTTTCCTCACCTGGAGCTACGCAAAAATGCTCTATAAGGGAAAGCAAAAAGACAAAAGAGAGCACTTGCCTTAGCTCGAGCTTCACCGCCATCCAGGACGCCGACAATCCGGGTGACGTCTCCACGGGCTCGGCCTCCTGGAGGTGCAGCTTGGGCACTGACTCTGCAGCGGTGGCCTCCGCAGCAGGCGTGATGGTGGTCGCAGTCTTCGCCTCCTCCAGTGAAGATTCCAACGTGGGTGACTCTTCCGGTGTGGATTCTGGAGGTGGAGTCTCACATTGCGCTGGACCCCAGGTGACTGAAGCCAGGGGATGCTCCTTCGTCGGCTCAGGTCTCAGGTCAGTCACAGTGCCCTTTCTCAGTCCATAGAAGCTCTGCAGGGCTGGGGTAGAGTCACTCAGCAGCGTGGGCTCCTCCTTCATCTGGTGACTGAGCTCCAGGGCTGATGGATGCTAAGAGATGAAAGGGAGTAATATGGAGAGGGTAGGTGAGACATTTTCTGCTGCAACGGGTGGTGAGGACCCAGTGGACTGCATGCACTGGGCCTCACTCCCGGGGGCCAGGCAAGAAAATTTATCATATTGATGAATGGAATGAAAAATCACTTGTCTGTTCCTCCCAGGTGTGATGGTGGTCTCTGCTGCAGCTAGCCCAGTCTCCTCCATCTTTGTGTCTGCAATGAACCTGGGCCCCTTGGAAAAACCTGAGGAAACCACCCCTGCAGACTGGATGACGGCCGGAACTGAGGGAGGACTGGCTGCGCTCCCAGCAGTTGATGACGGTGCCATGGGCGAAGGATCCTCAGCTGCGACGGCCCCGAGGAGGAAGGCTGACATGACAGCCAGAGCACAGTTCCAGGGGGCTGGAGCTTTTGGAGTTCCTCCCAGGCATGGCGTACACGACTTGGCAGGCTGAGAAACAGTAAAGGTCCTTCCACGGTCCATGGCCATCAGAGAGGCTTGGTCCTCCCCTTGGTGATCAGATGGACCCTCAGGCAGATACAGGGGAGACACAAAGGGAACAGAAGTCATAACTTCTGCAGCTCGAAGAGAAAACACAGACAATAGCTTAGCCTGCATCTCCCTTCCGGGTGACAGACAAGGTTTATCATTTTCAGAAGAAAAAGGATGAAAAAACACTTGCCTGGCAACCCGGTCTGGGAGTCAGCCGCAGGTTTGTGTAGCGGAGGAGTGGGCCCATGGTCGAGACAAGGGTGACGGGCCTCCGGCTTTCGGGAACGCTTCTTTTCCACACGGGGCAGCTCCCACGTTCGAGCAGCTTCCTCCTGTCTCTCGCTCTCCGTTGAGTAGGAGAAAATGGAGGCCAAGATGGAGGTGGCCTCCGTGCAGCTCCACATATAAGGGCGCATCTCCATTAATTGTGCTGCGCTGTCCCGGCTCACATCGACTGACTTGGGAGTGCCAGTGGTCTCGATCTGTGACAAGAGACCCTCCAGGACATACACGCCTTGCAGCTCCGCATCATCCAGCCAGGACATAATTCTCCAGTTCAGGTGGGTGAAAACACACACAAAAATGAAAGGGGAAAAAACAACACGCTACTCACTGCTTGGGCTCTTTGTGGCGACAGCTTACTGTCATGTCTGCTGCGGTGTTTATTAACAAAAGGAAAAATGTACACAATATCCATATAACAGTCACAAATAGATGAACAGACAACCGGCTTCTAGCTTTGTTGGCGGAGGAAGAAAACCCAAGCGCGCTCCAGACAGAACAGGAGCAGAGAGAAAGGCAATAATAAAAGGACATACATACGCGTAGGAGCGGAAAGGCTCTGGAGTAACTACACGGTTCAGTCCAGGGAAAAAACTAACAGTCTGCAAGCCAGGAAGTCCAGGGTTGAGTTAAGCTGCTGCACTGACTGATCCCACTGCCTCCCATAAGTATGCAAATCACTAATGAAGGCAAGTGGTCACAGCCGTGTGGCAAGCAGGTGCGTGACTGATTGGACAGTGTGTGTGTGCAAGTGTAAGTGTGTGAGTGTGTGCGTGCGTGCATACATACATGTGTGTGCATGTGGTGAAAAAATACAGCCGGTGAATGTCTGGCATGAGGAGGAGGCGTGGCCATAGGACTGGCAGAGAGCAACGCTCACTTACCCTGCCAGCTGGAATTAATAAGCAATAATCAAAGACCTACGACCACGGATCGTGGACGGGGTTGAAAACAACCCCTAACATGACACCAGGCTAGAAAATATTTCTTTTTGGATCTACTTTTTACAAATGCACCTGATTAGTAATCAAAGAAGCTGGACACTATCACTGTGCCTTACGTTTCATTACTGCCTGTGGCAATCTCGTTCACTTTTGTACACTGCATAGTAGAGCACATTCTCCTCTATCTGTTTGCAGACTCTCACCTGGGTGTCACAGTGGTTAACCATCTACCCCACAGCCAAGAGGTAATCGGTTCAAGCACTGGCCGGGTCATACCAAAGACTGTATAAAAATGGTACTTCCTGCCTTCTAGCTTGGTGCTCAGCCTAACAGAATGAGGAAAGGGAAAGTTGTGTCACCTTCCATAGCACCAGCCCTACTCTACATGCTTCGTTGCATGGATGGAATGGCAATAAACTTGACTTTCTTCTTTCTTTATGTTGCTGTGTGCTCAAAAAAAGTTGACATGGCGTCTCACTCTAATAGCTTGACTTAAGCAAAAAGGTGTTTAAAGCAGCACTACGCAACTTTGCTGTTAGTGGTAGGAACACTGAAAAGACTACTATTATGGCGACAAGCACCCCAACAGGCAATCACAGAGTGCTGTGTTGCTGGTGGCTAAAGTTGTGCTCTGTGATTGGCTGTTGGTACTTGGGTCCTAGTCTCCATAGCTGTAGTCTTTTTAGTGTTCCTACCAAGAGCAGAGCTGTTGCAGGCAATATGGGCCTACTCAGGCTATGTGGAGGGGGCGGGGGTAACATTAACAAAGTCAAACGCTGATGTACAGTCATGTGAAAAAAAAATCAAGACACCCTGTATGACCCTGTGTGTTTTTTTTTTAACATATCTGGACATATGGATATTTAATATCAATGTTAAAAATACTGGGAGATTCACGTAATACAACTAAACAATTAAAAATGAATTAAAGACTTTTTCCAAATTTTCTGTACAATGTAATTCTAAACAAATAGTGAGGAATAAATTAGGACCCCCCATCGTTTTTAGGACACCCCCACATTCATTCCCACTTTCAATGGCTAAAATAAATTAAAAAAAAATGCAAATACAAACAAAAACAAGGTTAGACATATATATGTGAACATTTTTTAATAAAGAATTGAATATTTAAAGGGGTGTCCAAATTTTTTCATGACTGTAGATGTACTGTACCGTCTAAATATTTTGGAAAAATTTTTTTAGGCTGAAAAATGTTGCATAGCATTGCTTTAAATACAAAGCACCTTCTTTATGTAATGATTTGAAATTGACAGGGATAATGGCTCCTTTTGAAACATAAGGAAGATACTTTTCTTGGAAAACACACTTTCTTAGCTTAAATCTTAAAGATTTCTTAACTTGAACCCTTCTGTGGATCAATGTTATCGTGGTGGAGGGGTTTGCATGGCCTAATGCTCCCAGGAGCTATGTTGTCAGGGGTAACTTGGTCCTGGTAGGGTCTTTAAAGGGAAACTGGTCCTTGGTATAGGGCCACACCAATAGTGGTCCAGTAGAACCCCACGAACAAGTTAAAACAAGGATCCAGTATACCTCACCTGCCTTGGGGTTATCAGGGCTCGAGGGCAAGTGCCTGGCAACTGGGTTTCTGCCCATAGGAGCTGGTTAGGCTCAGCCCAAGTGAACCACATGGGTGAAAAATCCAACATGTTGCAACTTGTGGTGACTATGGTGATGTGATGGGACATAAAGAACTGTGATTGGCTGTAATGTGACATGATGCTATGTGAAGTGTAACATCAAGAAGCAGCCTTTGCACCTCTGGTGTATAAGGTCAGCCTGGTATGGCAAAACCCTTGCATCACACTGTTTCTGTAAGATTTGCTTTTCTACACAAAATGAATCCAAACTGGTGATGAGCTCCCATTATCAATCAATCAATCAAACTTTATTTGTATAGCACTTTTAGAACATTAGATGCTGCGCAAAGTGCTTTACATAGATACTGTAAAAACAATAGACACATTTAATTACATATTTTACATGATACAGCCCCACCCCTTCCAACCCTCCCATAAACATACCCACAAACACAACACACACAGGCACATACATCACCCCCTACTTCTCTTACACACATAAAATAAAGGAGACATTGCTCGGCACCGAGACACCACGTGAACGAGCAACCATCCTGAGGAAACACTGGAGCTAAAACACATAAATACAAAATAAAACTAAGAACACAAAGAGCAAAGGGAACTAAAGACCCATTCTTAGAAAATGAGCTAAGAACACATCAATATAAGAAAATCTAAAAGCAAATGGAGCTAAGAAGAATGTAAGAACAATGGAGCATAAATGACTACTTCAATAATAAACGGTTTGTTAAAAGCCAAAATTTAAAAAGGTACAAAAAGAACTAAGAACACATAAAAACAGGAACTAAAAACCCCATACTTAAAATTATGTCTAACAAGGTCATCTCTAGTGACTTCACTGTTTCCATAAAATTTCCAAAGAAAACCTACAAATACACTGCATTATTGTGGGTGTGTTTGCTTTCTGCTGTGTCATAGCAGAACAGCTAAACAGTCACACACGACACAGTAGATAGACGCCATTTCTCACTAACCCTGGAACCAGCTGCTTCAGCACACACATCGACAAATGCACACAAACGGATGGCCACATCAATCCCCATGAACACCAACACCTTATGCACACAATTTAACACATATACACACATAGTGAGATACACCCTAGCTTCTCTCCTCTCTGCATGCAGACAGTTTTTAATGGGGGTGTTAATTAATAATGAATGAGGAGCTGCAGGCGGATTAAGCTCAGACTCCTAATATCATGCCATCACAATATCAGATTCATGAAGAAATCGTCATGTGAAACACGTGTGGCAGTCGGCATGTTCAGGAACAGTTTTGATTTGACATTCAGGAGCGGTTTTGATTTGACATTCAGGAATGGTTTTGATTTGACATAGTGGCTGCTGACGTCCTCAGATGTCTGATCGTGGACATTTGCAGGCTACATGTAAAGTGTGGGTGTGCAAGTGTGTGTCAATGCAGACTGCAAGTGAGTAGAAAGGAGTGGACAGCTGCTGACTGCGGCCTAATATTTGCCACAGGGAGGAAGAGGGTGTGTACTTGTGTGTAACAGTCAATAAATGTCTGTTACTTTTACCTCACAAATCTCTGAACCACTATGTGTTTGTGTGTCTGAACGGTAGAGCTATTTAAAAATCCAGAACAAACGTGCATGAAGCAAATTTACAACCTCTTGAAGATAAGAATAGACATTAGGCACACACAGACACACACACTGAGGGTTTTCAGAGTTGTGGGTGTGACTGGAGGTTCATGGATGAACAGACCATTAGGGAAGCATACAAGAGATAAACAGACAATAACTAACTAGGGCATCACTCTGAGGATTAGGGCCATCTCTGCCTCCCTGTCATCACATCACATTGACATTATGAATTCTGTAAGAACCATATCATGATCATTTAAACATAAAGAATACTGACCATATCAGTACAATACCACGAATAAGTCAATTTGGCAAAAATTTTGCCTTTTTTCCATGTTATTTCCGAACCTTTGCATTTTGTTAATCCTCAATTAGAAGAAAGACGCAAGATTTTTTTAATCACAGCTTTTTTTAAAAAATGCTATTCGTATTTTAATTCAATAGAAAAGGAATACTTCATCTGAAGGCTTTACACAACATTTGTGCAGCTATGCTCAATAAATTCTTCAATTTTCTACGGACAACTTGACTTGGAAGAAAAGCCCTTAACCAAATATGTATGATACATGGATTCAAACCACTTCAGTTCAAATCAATTCAACTTTATTTATATAGTGCCATATCACAACAATAGTCATCTCATAGCACTTTCAAATGTAGGGGAAACCCCACAATTGCAGAAAGACCCCAGCAATCAGGCGATCCCCTGTGAGCAAGCACTTGGCGATGGTGAAGAGGAAAAACTCCCTTTTAACAGGAAGAAACCTCTAGCAGACCCAGGCTCAGGATGGGGCAGTCATCTGCTGCGACTGGCTGGGGGGTGAGGGGATAGAGAAGATGAAAAGAACAGACATAAAGAGAGCAAACATTAAAGGAAAGAAGCCAAGTACATTATTGGAGGTCACCCAGCAGTCTAAATCTATTAACAGCAAAACAAAGGGAGGGTTAAGAGACACAAGATCCCTCCCCAATCGTAGGCTATATTGAAGAGGAAGGTTTTTACCATATTCTTAAAAACAGAGATCAAGTCTGACTCTTGAACCCAGATTGGTAACTGGTTCCACAGGAAAGGAGCTTGATAGCTGAAGGCTCTGCCTCCCATTGTACTTTTGGAGATTCTAGGTATTACAAGTAATCAAAGTCAAAGTCAAAGTCAAAGTGCCTTTATTGTCATTCCATTGTTAATGAACAATGCAACGAAATTGAGATGCTGCTCCCTAAAAACAAACTATAAACAAACTATCACACTCACAGTTCACTCATGCATTTAACATTCTTATAATTACAACAATAAATAATGCTTGAAACAAAATTACCTAAAAGTTGAATACAATATGTACATAGCAATAATGAAAAACATACTGAGCAATAAATACAAAAGACCAGCTTATGCACACAGGGTTGTTGCTACAAAATAACCTAAAATAACAAAAAATATCAGCAGTCTGTGCGTGTTACATAAATCCGTTCAAAATACGTACTGCTGCTGGGAAAAAACTATGATTAAACCTGGTAGTCCGGGTTTTATGGGATCTGTACCGCTTTCCCGAGGGGAGCAAGTGAAGAAGTCATGGCCTGGATGAGCACAGTCTTTAATGATGGCAGTAGCTCTGTTGAGGTACCGAGACCTGGAAATCTCTTCCAGAGAAGGGAGAGAACAGCCAGTGATTTTTTGCACAGTCTCGATCACTCTCTGGAAGGCTTTGCGGTCTGCGGCTGAACAGCCCTCATACCAAACCGTGATGCCATATGACAAAATGCTCTCAATAGCAGAGCGATAAAATAAAAGCAGCAACTGTGCATTCAGGCCATTCTTCTTGAGGAGCCTCAGAAAGTGTAGACGTTGTTGAGCCTTTTTTTTTATCATAGCTATGGTGTTAACTGCCCAGGTAAGGTTGTGAGAAATATGAACACCCAGAAACTTAAAAGCCTCCACCCTCTCCACACGCTCCTTACCTATATATAGAGGAGGCGGTTCACTGCTATGCTTCCTAAAATCAATAATGAGTTCTTTTGGTTTTTTTGTATTCAATAGCAGATTATTATCTGAGCACCATCTCACCAGTTTCTGGACCTCATCTCTGTATGCAGACTCATCTCCTCCTGATATGAGCCCCACTACTGTTGTGTCATCTGCAAACTTCACTATAATGTTTGTGGGATGAACAGGTATGCAGTCATATGTGTACAATGAATACAAAGTGGGGCTCAACACACAGCCCTGTGGCGAGCCTGTGTTAAGCATGACTGTAGAGGAGGAATGGGGTCCGAGTCTAACAGTCTGTGTTCTGTTTGTTAGGAAGTCCTTAATCCAGCTGCAAGTGTGAGTAGGCAGACCAAGCTGAAGCAATTTGGTGATGAGAATGTTGGGAATAATTGTATTAAATGCCGAGCTATAGTCAACAAACAACATTCTTACATAACTCCCCTTGTCTTCTAAATGGCTGAATGCCGAGTGGAGAGCTATGGCAATAGCATCTTCAGTGGATCTGCCCCACCTGTAGGCAAACTGGTACAGATCAAAGTCTGGGGGGAGACTAGGCAAAAGATGTTTCAATACCATTTTCTCAAAGCACTTCATAACAATGGGTGTTAATGCTACTGGTGGATAGTCATTCAGACTGCTAATAGTATGTTTTTTTGGTACAGGAATAATGACTGCAGATTTTAAACACTGTGGAACAACGGCTGCCTTGAGAGACAAGTTAAAAATGTCAGTCAAAACAGAGCATAGCTGATCTGCACATGCTCTGAGCACCTTTCCTGGCACTCCATCGGGACCAGTAGCCTTTCTCGGGTGAACTGCTCTCAGTGTCTGTCTCACCTCATGATCCTGCAGGATAAGCACATCAGAGCTGGCATTCAATAACATCTGTGGGTCCGGGCGAGGTGTATTTGCCTCAAACCGTGCGAAAAAGCAGTTCAGTTCTTCTGCCAGTGAGGCGCTGATGTTACTGGAAATGATGCTGCTGCCCTTATAGTTTGTGATATGGTTAAAGCCTTGCCATACTCGTCTCGAATCATTATCAGAAAAATGGTCCTCGACTTTCTTCTTATAGGTCTGTTTAGCCTCCTTAATGCCTTTCTTCAGATTAGCCCGGGCAGTGCTATACAGATCTGTATCCCCTGACCTGAAGGCTGTGTCATGAGCTCTGAGGAGTGCCTGGACTTCTTTTGTCATCCAAGGCTTCTGGTTAGGAAAAACCCTGATGCGTTTTTCCACAGTCACCTGATTGATGCAGAAGGTAATGTAGTGTAATACAGTCTGTGTGTACATTTCCAGATCCTCATTCTTGAATAAATCCCATAGAGTGTTTGAAAAACAGTCCTGCAGCTGAGAAAGAGCTCCCTCAGGCCATGTTGTGATGTTCTTTATAGTAGGTCTAGCAGTTCTCCTGAGGGGGGTGTATGCTGGGATGAGGAGCAAGGATAGATGGTCTGACAGGCCAAGATGTGGACACGGCACAGCTCTGTAGGCATGCTTCAGGTTCAAGTACACTTGATCAAGACAATTATTTCCCCTAGTGGCACATTTCACATACTGTGTGAAATTAGGCAGCACAGTTTTCAAGCATGTTTGATTAAAATCACCAGCTATAATGTGAACACCCTCGGGATAGGCCTGCTGCTGTTTATTTATTACAATGTACAAATGACTAAGGGCCGCTTTAGTATTTGCATCAGGGGAAATATAGACGGCTGTTATAATGATCACACTCAGCTCTCGAGGAAGATAAAAAGGCATCAAAGAGCTCTACAGCTTCAGAGGACCCAGCATGGACGCTGATCAGGAGGAGCTGAATGAGTGCGTAGACCGCCGTACACGTCAGTTAGAAGACCTGGAGGCAACATTCGCTGACCTGCTGGAGGATGACATTGTCTCTAGATCAGGAGAACAGTAAGTGTTAATAATACTGCTGTGTTTAGGCCAAGGGTTGTGAAGAAAAATGCAGAGACCGCCTCCTCTTTTTTTACCAGATTCTGCTGTTCGGTCCAATCGGTGAAGTGTGCGCCCCGGCAGCTGTACAGCAGCATCGGTGATCAGCGGGTGGAGCCAGCTTTCCGTTAACAACAGCACACAGCAGTCTCTCACAGTTTTATTAGTTGCCAGCTGTAGCTCTAGATCATCCATCTTGTGGACGATGCTTCTGGCGTTGGAGAGAAAAATGCTCGGTAGCGGCGGTCTATGCGGTTGTCTCTTTAGCCTCGCTAGCAGGCCCGACCGGCATCCCCGCTTTTGCTTTCTCTCCCTCCTCCGTCTGCGTCGCTTCCCAGGACCGACAACAATCCATGGTGATCCCGCTGGTCTACAGATAGCCTCCGGTATGTCTTGTGTGTTCTCGAAAACTGCTGTAACAGCAGACTTTTGTTGAAGTCCAATGTTTATCAGCTCAGTACGACTGTACACAAATCCAGCTTCACACGGTCCAATATCCAAAAACAGCATACATACACACAAAAATAGGGAGCAAAGAGCCACTGCACAACCGCGCGCCGCCATCTTTAAAGCGAAAAAAAGTCAGCCGGGGGACCTCCAATAATGCACTGGGCTTCACTCCTTTCTTCACTCTCAATGAAATATTTTTTTTTTTTTTGCTGGTCACTAACATCTGTTTGTTCTCTCCCATAGATTGAGTCCCCATCATGCTGTTTGCTCTCTACGTGTCTGTTCTTTTCATCTTCTCTATCCGCTCACCCCCCAGCCAGTCGCAGCAGATGACTTACACCCTTGCTGAGCAAAAGTTATGGCACATCCTCGACAGACTGCATGGCTACTACAATGGAATACAGACTGATAACAACTCCAGTTCAGTTTAGAATCACAATGAATTGAACTAGATTCAAACTGATGCATACACAAATACAAGCTCCACAGAAAGCCCATACAGAATTAAAAAAGATGCACTCCGGCAGCTCTAAAACCACCTCAAAAACCAATGTGTTTTGCCCATATATATTTGCCCAAGTATATTGTGTTTTTTTATACACAAAAAACTTTCACTGCATTAGAATGGCTTAGAAAGAGCTTTTATGTCTTTGACCTACTTAAGTATGCCCACATCTATGAATATTCTAAATAGCTCCACCCATATCTATGAATATTCTAAATAGCTCCACCCATATTCCCACCCACCAGTAGCTGGAAGAAGACGAGGACATTGTACAAGGCTCCGAGAAGGCGATCTAACTTGAGGAAGTACCGTCATAGGTGAACCCACGGAAGAGTTGCTGCCTGGCCTGGCATGGAGGCTGGAAGGTTCCCCGCCGGTCTCTGATTACCCACTCACCGTGGATCACCTTGGTGGGGGCCGGTGAGTAGTTCGCCTCAGTTCAGTGCGCCCGCCAGCCACGCTTGCCTCCGAGGTGCTCCCCAGCCTCCTTCCTTCAGAGCTCACCTCGCTTTGAGCTGCTCTGAGGTGAACTGCTCGCTGGCCTTCAGTGAGGTGAGTGGGTAACCAGAGACCGCTCCTTCGGGGGAAGAGGGTGGAGCCGAGGAGCGCTCAGTTCTTTTGGAGTATTCTCCCTGGCTCACTCCGGGAAGAGGTGAGGTGGCTGGTGGGGTGCACCGGCAGATGCTCCCAGCTGAGGTAAGCTCTCCAGCCGGGCAGCGACTGCCTCTCCACTCCATTGAGAATAATCCTTCCGCAGGGTCACCTATGGTGATACTTGCCCTGGCCATTGCGCCATGCACACCAGGGCCGTCTCCCCCAGCATGCAGGCTGCAAACCCGTATCCTCCTCCGGTATTTTAGTAGGGACACTGAGGTTTTTCCAAATAAAATTAATCATTGCTGTTGTATTTTCATGTCTGTGGGCAAGACATGTAATTTAAAAGAGGATTTCTTGCGTACACAACCAAAAACTGAACATGTACACAGGGCTGAAAAGTTCATAGTGGCCAAATTTGACCAAATGTGGCTTATTTTTCAACATAGTGTCCCCTTCGGTCCACACACTTCTTCCATCGGTGTTGCAGGGCTTGGATCCCTGCAGTTGAAAAATAAACCACATTTGGTCAAATTTGACCACTATGAACTTTTCAGCACCCCTCATCCCTCCTCCTCATATAATCTGCCATCTTTCCCAACTTGTAAAAAGCTGAGCTCCCACTTGCTCCTCGGCTCCTCCCTCTTCCCCTGAGAAAGTCAGTCAAATAAGGGTCTCAGTGCTTAGCCTGATTGGTTAATGTTATAACCAATCAGACTAAGCAGGAATACTGAAGTAGCTAGAAACAAGGTGCATTACGAAGTGGACTGCACAGGGTATTCCGCCATTTTAAGTGAAATTCCAAACCAAAGGGAGTGAATGGTGTTCAGTTCAAAGGGAAATGAAAACTAAGCAGGGAAGAAGTGAACAATCCTAAAATCCTGAAGTTGACGAGAAGATTACCCATAAGCCATTGCACCTCAAATATGAGTAAAACAAAAGTTGCTAACATTATTAGCAAGCTAAATTGATGTTAGTTATTGTTTATATGAACTGATAGTAATAAAAATATATTTGTATGAATATTTTATTTAAGAAATATAAATTATCCACCATAGTATCAGTACATGTCCATGGTTACCATGGTAACTCACGGAGGAGGGGGTTGATGGTTACAGGGTGTTTCAAATGGAGAAATTTTATGAAGGGCAGTTAACTTCACTGATATTCCCTGAGAACGGAGCAGGGAGTAGGAAATACAGTTGAAGTACACTGTGGATCGGAACACAGTTACACTCTGTCCAAATCGGCTTTTTATTTATTTATTTTTTCTTTTTTTGGGGGGGGGGGAGTTTAAAGCAGACAGTCACACCAGAAAAACACATACTTGGGAGTTTGGAATGATTTTGCTTTTGATATGTCTTGTAAATCACAAGAAACATGTTACAGACATGTTAACAACAGAAAAAACTTGATTTCTGCCAGTGTGTCACTTTAAGCAGAATACGCAAATGCATTTGGTCTCCTCAGCTACTAGAGGGCCCCCAAGGTACAAGTTCCCTCGCAACATTTTTGGAGGAGAAGTGAAATTACCTTCAGTTTCTTTCCTTTAAAATTTACAGCTTTTTTTTTCTAGTAAAATGGCTACTTTTTTTCATAAAGTTGTAATTTTTCTTGCAAATTTGCAATTTTTTCTTGTAAATTTGCTACTTTTTTCCTCATAGATTCAATACTTTTTTCATCATATATTTGCACCTTTTTCCTCATAAATTGTCAACTTTTGTCTAATAAATTTGTGACTTTCTTCTTTTAGATTTGCAGCATTTTCTTGTAAATTTGTAACATTCAGATGCTGGTTAAATTTTTATTCTATATAATGTTTCCCCCCCCTTTTCACTGAGCTAATGACCTAAGCTTATATTTTTGATGTTTTTGTTGGGAAGGGATATTTTTTTTTCTACTTCAAAGGGTTTGAACTCTTCCCTATTACAAAAATAGGGGACCCCTGCCCCCCTTCCCAAACACAATCTTGCATAAGGTTCCTAAAAAGCTAGAAAATGCACTGCAATAAAACACCTCTATGTAAACTACAGTTGCATCATGAGGTCCTTTCTAATATATTCTCATCATCGTGCTGCACCAAAAGCAGCCCCTACACCACCCCTGAACATCTTTAAACCTAATCCTAGAGAGGATTTGGCCTCAACATCAAGAGCCACAAAACCACAACAGACCTGCACGCAAACCCTTCACATACAGGGAATAAAAAGATTAAAAAAAAAAAGAAGATGGGATTTAAAATCACCTGTTCACATTTTGCACCCATGCAGATATAAAGTGCTTGAGCACCACACAGACCCTCAGACCACCTTTTCATTTGTCTGCACGAAGACCGACTACGGACCCTTCATCATCACCGTGACTCAATATATTCGGCAGAATAGAACCAGAATAACCTAGAAACGGGCTTTACGTAATAAACACACACTCAGGCAGTACACAAACACTCACGCGAGGACGAACACACACACACTCACACCATATTTCGCCCGTTATTCAACGCCGAAACACGCGGCTAATCTTCCATTTTTTTTTTTTTAACTGAATTTCTGTTCATTCATTTCACCCACTAGAAAGGCGGTGGTCGCATTAATGAATCCCCATCTAACTGCATAACCAACATATCGGTCAATGGACCCAAATATAATCAAAACAAGGCTTTCAGAATTCACTCGTTTTAAACTAATATTTAATTTTCAACTGGAAAATCACCGGCCGTTGTAACCCAACCATTATTAACGTTAAATGTCAATTAACGCATTTTCTGGAGCAATTACCAAGACAAAAAATAAGCCTATTTCAGCCAATAACTACCAAATAGTTTAAAAGATACCCTGACATCTTAATAATAACGTCAATTTTTTGGCTCCTTACCCGGTTTTCAGACTCCCAGTTCTCCTCCTCGGCAGGAGCTTCTCTGATGTCCAGCACCGACTGAGAAAGGACAGCTGCCACAGCCAGAGCAGCAGATGCTTCCAGCAGCCAATCAGGAGCCGAGTTGACCCAGCACGGCGGAAAAGTAACCAATAGAGCACCAAGTATTTCGGTGGAAGGAGGGGGGGCTGAAAAGGGGCGTGTCCTCTGCCTCTGGAGACGTGCCGCATTTAAATACTGACAAGCCTTTCTGTAATAACGTGAATGCTTGATAATGAATAAAAAAATAACCTTGCTATTTATACAAATTATTTAAAAACCAGAAAACAACCAAACGCAATTATTTAATAATTACAACAAATGGTAATATTCATACACCTTGTGAATAAAGTAATTACATGCACTACAATATTCAATTTAGGAAATAAGTGACGTGTATTTACAAGGATGAGTCATTTTTATTGCTTAGTTTAAAAAAAAAGAATTCATAGACAACTGACATTTGAAAAAAAACAAACTTGAAGGTAAATATTGTTAGAAGTTGGCACAGGTTATTGAGTGATCACTCCCCCATAGTTAAGATGCATGCAGCAGTTGGGGACTGGGGCCACGTCGACTACTGTGAAGTAATCCCTCCTTTTTTTTTAACAACAACCCATAACATCTAGGAACTGATACCAGCTGCTGGATCTCTGTTTGAGGGATTCAGCTTTATTTATTTATATAGCACCATTTCACAACAACAGTCATCTCATAGCACTTTCAACTGCAGGGGAAACCCCCATAATTGCAGAAAGACCCCAGCCATCAGGCGATCCCCTGTGAGCAAGCACTCGGCGACAGTGGAGAGGAAAAACTCCCTTTTAGCAGGAAGAAACCTCCAGTAGAACCAGGCTCAGGGAGGGGCGGTCATCTGCTGCGACTGGCTGGGGGGTGAGGGGATAGAGAAGATGAAAAGAACAGACATGTAGGGAGCAAACAGCACGACAGGGACTCAATCTATGGGAGAGAACAAACGGATGTTGATAAGCAGCAACAATATTTCATTGAGAGTAAAGAAAGGAGTGAAGCCCAGTGCATTGTTGGAGGTCCCCCAGCGGTCTAAACCTATTAGCAACATAACTAAGGGAGGGTTCAGACACATGATCCCACCCTAATTATAGGTTATATAAAAACGGAAGGTTTTATCCCTATTCTTAAAAACAGAGATCGATTCTGACTTCCGAATCCAGATTGGCAGCTGGTTCCACAGGAGAGGAGCTTGATAACTGAAGTTCTCTGCCTCCCATTATGCTTTTGGAGATTCTAGGTATTACAAGTAATCCTGCATTTTGGGAGCGTAGTGCTCTGTTAGGATAATAGGGTAGTAGCAGTTCTTTTAAGTAAAAAGGGCCTTGATTATTTAGAGCTTTGTAAGTAAGAAGGATTTCAAACTTAATTCTAAACTCTATGGGAAGCCAATGAAGGGAGGCCAGAACCAGAGAAATATGATCTCTCTTTCTAGTACCTGTTAAAACTCTTGCTGCAGCATTTTGGATCAGCTGAAGCCTTTTTAAAGATGTTTTAGGACAACCTGATAATAAAGAGTTACAATAATCTAATCTAGAGCTAACAAGAGCGTGGATCAGTTTCTCAGCATCACTCTAAGACAAGATGCTCCTAATCTTGACAATATTACGCAAATGATCGAAGGCAATCTTAGAAACAAGTTTAATATGTGAATTAAAAACAGATCTTGATCAAAAATAACTCCACGGGATGTTGTCTAGAGTTGTCTGTTTCATATTTTGCATTTCATGACACGCCTATAGATAGAGTATGCGGTTTAGCAGCAGTGACATGTGGTCAGGGGAGGCATATGAGGCTCATGGAAAAAAAAAATATAAATATATTATTATTTTGTCCACTAATTTGTCTTGTAGGTCTAAATGTAATTTCTGAATGATTCCAATCATTTCAACAATATTTATATACTTAAAATTGCAGAATCTGCATATTTCCTGTTCAAATGCAAGGGAAAGAGGCCAGGTGAAGCAGAAACAAACGGAGCCTCAAAAGGATTGCAATCCTCCACAGCCCGGTTAGAGCTCGTGCAAGATGCGCGTTCCTGGTGACAGCTCTGTGTATGTCAAAAATGTAATGCTTGTAGGAGCTAATTTTATTGTGTGTCCTCCTTTTCCATAGTCTATGTAATGTACTTAATGTGTGTGTATAACATATTTAGTCTTCTTAATCTGACATAAAACTTTAGTTAAAAATCATGGTCAGAGACTGCACAGTACCACTGCTCAAATGGGGCGGGGGGGGGGGGGTGCTTGAGCACTGTAGGCACAAGAGTTTGTCCTGGTTGCTCTTCTTCTATGCTGAGGCTAAATGCAAAATTAGCTAAAGTTAAAATCAGAAAGTCAACAGTACCAAGGACCCCGTTTGTGCTTCTGTTTTATACAGACTGACAATGGAAGAATTTATAGCTAAACTTAAAAAAAATTCTCAAAATTGGACTTTCAATTAAAACTGGCAGTAATCTCGATTGAGACAGAGACTTAAAAGAAGACACGGAGGACTTTGACAACAAAGTCATTGAGATTTTTGTCCAGAGGAATAGAACTTTATCTGCCTTTCTGCAAACAAAAGCAACTGGAGTGTACTACTATTTCTGCTTCTTCCCTTCACAATAAAAACTCTAGACTTGCACTGCAGAACTGAACTTAAATTCACTGCACATTCTATCAAGACGCAATTCATTAAAATGCCTTAGTTGTTTTGTTAATAAATTATTTATATGATTAGATTTTATAATGTACAATTAGCATATCACAAAACATGTGAACTTTCAATTAAAATTCAATTCAAGCTTATGCTGTTGTGTTCATATATTTGTAAATCTGACTTTGAAAGAGTCAGTGCCTCACCCCACAAACCTCACTGCAAGTCACTGCTTAGCAACATCTTGCTGAAATATGCAAGGCCTTCCATGAAAAAGACGTCATCTGGATGAGAGTGCACGTTGCTCTAAAATCTGTATAAACCTTTCAACATCGTTTGGGCCTGTCCACATACAGTATACAAGATGCTAGTTCCATAGGCATTAATGCACCTCCATACTATCAAAGATACAGACGTTTAAACTAAGTGCTAATAACAAGTCCTCTCCTCTTTTGTCCACAGGACATATGCCCATGCTTTGGCTCAGAGACAGCAATGTTTAGATTGCTTTATTAGTCCCACAATGGGGAAATTACAGGGCATCCACATGAGTGGATGAGGCAGCCACTGGTGTAGCGCCCAAACCTTTCACCATTCACACCTGGGGCCACTTTAGAGCCTCCAATTAACCTAACTTGCATGTTTTTGGCATTTTGGTGTTTTTGCCATTTTGGTTCTTGAATCATGTCATGGCTTCTTTGCATGACAGAGCTTTAATCTGTACTTGTGGGTGGCATGGAGAACTGTGTTGACAAATTATGATTTCTGGAAGTGTGCCAAAGTCCATGCAGTAATTGCCATAACAGAATCATGCCTGTTTTAAAGCTGGAGGGGTGGGATTCCAAAATCTCATGTCACAACCGGAGGCAAATCAGAATGGCTCACTGAACGGAACTTATGGAGTCCCAGGTAGATCAAAGTGACAGGGATGTGTTTTTTTTTTCCTGAGTTTTTGCACTGGTAGTTCAAAATGTATGCCCAGTAGCACTGAAAAAGAGAAATTTTCATCATACATTATGTCCCCTTTAATGTTAGTACAGCGTAATAATTTTATTGTACAATGTGCATGCCTTCAGTTACTTTAAATGAAGATAAAGCCATAGTTAATGCCATCTTTAACAAACTCTCCGTAGGAGACAAACTGTCTCTCAAGTTTGACCAGGAAGATGCTGTGTTACTGAGGTGATCTGATGTCAGCAATCTAAAAGTCAATTGAGTTAAACAAGCTGCTGATGGGGAACAAAAAAACAGAAATGTGAACACAGAAAGACAACAAAGAGTCATAACAAGAAATCACAAGAAACAGTCCTTTTTATTCACGTTTCATTTCTTACATTGTTCAAGTACAAAGTTAAAATGCCTTTTTAATTAGTTCATATTCATACAAGAGTAAAATAATAATAGTGCCTTTCATTACTACGACAAACTTAAATACAGTCATTGTAAAGACAAACTTGATTTATACTCCTAACAATATATTTTTTTTCTTATTTTCAGATAAAATTTTAGCACCTTTTGAAACACCACCAAGTCCTCCTTTTTTCATAAAATCTCATCTTTCATTTAGGCCATGAGATGAGTATCTGCATGCGCCACAGCGTTGCATTCGTTGGTGTGTGAGTGGCTGCGTGTGTCGAGAACGTTGTTTTGTGTTGGTGTCCATGCGTGTGTATGTGTTTGTATCAGTGTTTGAAACAGCGCATCGCTCAGCCTAAAAGCTGTCAATAGGCAAACAGAAACATCATCACCGCGTCACCCCTCGGTTGAAAATATCCTCTCTCCTCACGTATTTGTCTGGCTGCGCTAACAGATGCTCAGAGACGAGTTGAAATAACAGCTGCAGTATAAACATCAGCCGAAAAAATCTTCAAAAGATACCAGAGCTTGATTTCTCAGAGACCAAATGGGATTCTGAAATTTTATCCTGCTTTCTTTTGGCTTTATTTATATTACTATTTACTTTTTTTGATTGTAAAATCTTTTGATGTGATTTATCTTGATGCTGTTTTTGCTACAATAAGTCTACATGTTGGTCAACTGTCAGTTATATAAAACACCATGACTTGATTAATAAAAGTCAAAGTTTTATACCAGATAAACTGTCATTAACAGTGAACAAACAAATAAGCAAAAAGAGGTAAAACTGCAAAAAAATCTTACTCTGCACTCAGGTATCATGATTCTTGTACAATAGCACATGACATTTTGGAGGTAACAAAACTAACAATCAAAGTCCTTCTAAGAGCAGGCGTTCCCCCACAGAAAATTCTATTTATAAAACTCTAAACCTGCATGTACATAATTGATTGTTTTTAATGAAATTACTTAAAGGTTTACTTATAGTAAAGGTTTAAAAACTTCACCCCGTGCAGGTTATACATTACTTCTGCTACTAATGTGAGTATCATCATTATTAATAACTTCTGCCTCTAGTTTCTTCTGGTATGTTTTACTGTGGACACATGGAACTAGAAAAGCACTCAGAGAGCGTATACCTCCGCCGAGGCTCCTTCCGTCCCTCATGGATCTCCTCCCAAATGTAATGGGCTTGTGTGTAGGCCACGAGCTAGTTCTGGTAAAAACTGCATCAAAGTCTAGCCACTAGTTTTGAAGGATTCTTGCGAACACACTGTGAGAAGATAAAAGCCTTGGTGGAGGTATGTGTTTGCGGATCATCACCAAAATGTTATGGGTTTCTCTCTAGGCCAAGGACCACCTCTGGTAATAATTTCATCCAAATCCATCCAGTAGGTTTGGAGTATTCTTGCTAACACCTTGTGAGACAATAAGAGACTTGGTGGAGGTATGCATTCTGGGATCATCACCAAAATGTTATGGGTTCATCTCTAGGCCAAGAACCACCTCTGGTGAAAATTTCATTCACATCCATGCAGTAGTTTTTGTGCAATCCTGCTGCACAAATACAAACAAGGTCTTTTTTAGAGGTGCACTCCCAGATCATCACCAAAATTTAACCGGTTCATCCTTGGCCCAAGGGCTACCTCTGGTGAAAATTTCATCAAAATCCACCCAGTAGTTTTTGCGTAATCCTGCTAAAAGACAGACAAACAAACACATGGACAGGCAAACAGACAGACAGACAAACCACCCCAGTTACATTACCTCCTTGACAGAGGTAATTACTATATGTCCCAGCATTTAAGAACATCAGAATCTTTGGCATGCTAACTAGTGCTGTAGTCAAGATAAGAACCTCTCAAGACCAAGAT
This sequence comes from Pholidichthys leucotaenia, assembly GCA_020510985.1. NCBI lineage: Eukaryota > Metazoa > Chordata > Actinopteri > Cichliformes > Pholidichthyidae > Pholidichthys > Pholidichthys leucotaenia. Next base: position 286,445,684 of record CM035842.1, read on the forward strand.
AAGAGATCAAGACCGAGTCCACACTAATGCTAATATTTGCTAATAGGGCTGTCTACACTTATGTCACAGATCATGTGACCTTTGTCTTCGCAAAAGAGTTCTGCCATTTTGAGGTACAAACAAACCCGAGATCTCAATGTATCTCTATGGAATGGACAGCTACTTTCAAATTGTGAAAATACCTAAATGGTGCAGCATTGGTTCGTGTAGCCATCATCATCTCATGAAAGACGATAATGACTGGTAGAAATATACTTTTTTAAATTCCTGTTTGGCCAGCAAAGATTACAAAAGGAGGATGTTGTGGGCAAATGCATGCCAAAGAAAAATACCTTTAAGTAATGAAATGTGGAGGCTCAGGGAAGATGTGACCCACATCTACGTATGTGTGTTCTGTCAACTTTCCAACAGGTTGGTCTCCTTACAAAAACTATAGACTCTATTTAGGCCTAGTTATTATGTTGCTGTATCAATGCCATCATCTTGAATAAACAAAAAAGGAGGAGACAGCCGTTTTGTTTGGGTTTGATGTGGAGGACTGTAAGAACCCATCCTGCCTTTACAAGCTTACAAGACCACAAATTTTTGGAAGCTTTCAGCACTTCCTTGGTGTAGATACCTAAAGAAGGTGTGTGTATACATTCCAGCCAATTTCCTGAAAAATGCCTTGTTGGATTGTCATTGATGTTGGGGCTGCAGAGAGCTGTGATGGGTGAGTGGCTGCTATGATGCTATAGTGCTAGGCTAGTTCGCTATCTCGTTTGATACGCAGTTTGCGCTGGTGAGATTGGATCTCAAATCTGTTTTGGTGACCAGGCAGACAAAATTCTGGGCTTTCAAATGATGTGTGTCATGAAATGTTTCCTACATCATAGCACATAATCAGAGGATAAAGCTGGATTCATGCTGCACCTCTGCTGTCCTCGTACGTGTAACCAGAAACCTCGTGTGACGAAATTTACGTCATCGTCTCCACTCCGCTAGTGTCTGCAGTACTCGACCGCAGCCAACTGCATGCAGCCCAAATTTTGTGACCGTGCTGCCTGCCCACAACCTGAACGCGCTGAAAAGAGCATGCACAAGACTGAATGTCCCATTCACGAGGTGGCGATATCAACACAGCATACCAAGACAAAGTAGACAAAGAAGACAACGAGGAAGCAAAAGACAAGAATAAACATACATGAATCATACATACATACTGTACTTCAGCAGCAGTAGCAGCACTGTCTTCATGGAAAATGAGTGAAAACCGGGAAGTCAAGCAGCAGAAAGCAAGCAGCGTTTCTTTGTCGGTGAAAACCCTGGTGCATCAGCGCATTGGTACTACCTATAGGGCGGGAGTGAAACTACAAATGATGGTTGTGCTCATGTGTCAACCGCTTGGCCTGGGTAGATGAAAAAAATGAGCATGTACAGCACCGCGCGCGTGCCGGGCTTGTCCAAAGCGCACGCGGACCAAAGCGGACTAGAGGGGAAATGCAGCATGAATAAGGCTTAATACAGTCATGTGAAAAAATTAGGACACCCCATAAATATTCAGTTCTTTATTAAGAAATGTTCACATATCTTTGTCTAACCTTGTTTTTGTTTTTATTTGCATTTTTTTAACATTTATTTTAGCCATTTTAAGTGGGAATGAATGTGGGGGTGTCCAAATTTATTCCTCACTATTTGTTTAGAATTACATTTTACAGAAAATTTGAAAAAGTCTTTAATTATTTAATCCAACTTTCTTGTCATTCAATCCATACAGCAGAATGAAATTACGTACCTCTTATCTACAATGTTAATCACATCTAGAATCAGAGGGGTCGCTGCCATGCAAGGCGCCACCACAAATTTCCCTCCTCCATTCCATTATTGCTGAGCACCAAGCTACACGGCAGGAAGTACGCTTTTTTTTAATATGGTCTTCGGCATGACCCGGCCAGAATTTGAACCCAGGCCTCCCGGGTGTGGGGCGGATGCTCTGCCAAATGAGCCACCACTCCGGTTAGTTGTCCATTTAGTTGTATTACATGAATATCCCAGTATTTTTAATATTGATATTAAATATCCTTATGTCCAAATATGTAAAAAAAAAAAACACAGGCTTATAGAGGGTGTCCTAATTTTTTCACATGACTGTATGTGACTCAGCTGGCTTGTTGTGTGTTAGCTTGTTTGATGGACTATTTATTTCTGCTTTTGCTGACTGTGAACAGGCTGTTGGAATTTTAAGAGATTAAAATCAGGAATCTGAATATCATTCTAAATGGTAAAATGGTAAATGGCGTTCACTTATATAGCGCTTTTTACTCATTTCTAGATGACCAAAGTGCTTTACAGATTCTGCTACCCACTCATTCACACACTGATGGTGGCAGAGCCGCCATACACAGGGCAGCCTGACCCACCAAGAGCAACTGGGGGTTCAGTGTCTTGCTCAAGGACACTCTGACATGCAGACTGCAGACAGAGCGAGAACTGAACCACTGACCCTCTGATCAGTAGTCGGCCACACTACACCTGTGTTCTAGGATCATTATCGGTAGCAAAATCTACATCAAGACCTATTTAGAAAAAATGTGGGCCGGTCAAGCTAGAGGCTACTCTTGTGCATCTCTCAGGCAGTTACAGATATCTACATATACAGTACATCGTTTCTGAACACTCTGTTGTGCTGCTCTTCCATATGCTGGCTGGTAGACGCTAGGGACACTTGTCAAAATCGCAAATTTGAAGTTTATGGTCATATCTGGCCTTGTCTTGCGGTAAAAGCTCATCATAATACTGATATAACATATTGATACTATGGTACCAGTCCGTGTTGTACCTCCAAGAACCACCAAATTCCCGGATGTGTAGACAGTTCTATTAGCGCTAGCAAGAAACCAAATCTTTGAAGTGCAACACAGCCTAACTTTTAAATAAACCTCTCAGAATATAGTCATGTGAAAAAATTAGGACACCCCATTAAGTATTCAGTTCTTTATTAAGAAATGTTCACATATCTTTGTCTAACCTTGCTTTTGTTTTTATTTGCATTTTTTTAATATTTATTTTAACCATTTTAAATAGGAATGAATGTGGGGGTGTCCTAAAAAGATGGAGGGTGTCCTAATTTATTCCTCACTATTTGTTTAGAATTACATTTTACAGAAAATTTGAAAAAAGTCTTTAATTCATTTTTAATTGTTTAGTTGTATTACATAAGTCTCTCAGTATTTTTAACATTGATATTACATATCCATATGTTCAAATATGTTAAAAAACAACAACACAGGCTTATACAGGGTGTCCTAATTTTTTCACATGGCTGTATGAATATACCGCATATCAAACCTTGTGGAATAATTGAGAGAACTGTACTATGTTAGATTTTCTTTACACAAGGTTGTAAAGACTTTGTCCAAAATATAGCAATTTTGCTACACTATGCTAACTAGTACCCTGTTTTGTTTTTTTTTTTAACATATACTGTATATCAAACTGTGGGTTGTGTTTTCTTTACCTCAAAATACATTTTTTTATACACAGAAAGAGGGTCCATGTTGGTGGCCATCTTGGACCACCATAATTAATCTCTTTACAAGTTTTTATGTTCAACTTTACAGTAAGTACAGAAATGGCTTCTGCAGGCTCTTGTATGAACTTTGAAAGAAGGTCACGACTGATAAAATGTAAATTGGTTGGATTTTGAATTCCGACTGCTAGATTGCAGTGAGTATTACACAATGCACCTTTAAGACCTAAAAATTATATGTGCTGAGTTCACCATTTTTCTATTAATCACTAAACATCTATTACTTTTGTCATTATATGATTCTTATGATTTTCTTATGATTAACCATGTATGTCTCTCTCTTTTCTATTACAGTGTTATTTCCACCCGTCTCTGCAGAGAACGTTGTGCAGCTCGTTGCTTCGGCAATTTCTTCTGGCATTCTTGTGTACAATAGAACAAGTCACTATACTAACTGTAATATATGCTTTCTCTAGCCTCCCTCTCTCTCCCCTCTAGGCTGAGACTGAACTGAACGGAGCACCAACCTGTAACAGTACACACACACAATAACAGATTATTATTGTCATTATTATTATTATTACCATATTATTATTATCATCGTTACTCCCTAATCTAACATGGAATCGGAGATTACACTGACTGACTGACTGACATGCAGCACCTCGGAGGTGGGGTGGGGGGCTGGGAGAAGGGATTCAGGTGGGATGGTGGGAGCACCAAGCGACGCAGGCAGCGCCGTGGAAAGCCCGATGGCGACAGGCGGTCGGCAAGAACACAGTGTGTATGTTTGATGGTGTGTTTTTTCTGAAGAGAAAGGAGAAGCGTGAACGCTTCCAGCAAATGTGTGCCTGTGTGTGTTTGCAAGTGTGCACGACCTGCAGAAGCACTGTTAAAAAAGAGCTTTTAAGAGTTTAAATAGCACCTGAAGGTTGGTTGTATAAACGGAGAGTAAACATGATGGAAAGAAATCCTTGAACCTGCTGGTTTATTGTTGATTTGAAAGCATGTTTGTGTATTTGTGTGTATGTGTGTCAGCCGGAGGTGGGTAGAGTAGCCACAAATTGTACTGGAGTAAAAGTAGTTACCTTGTAATATTGTTTATTTAAGTTAAGAGCACAAATTTGCGAGAAAAAAGTAGCAAACTTATGAGAAACAAAAGTTGCAAGTTTGTGAGGAAAAAAGTGTAAAATTTAAAAGGAAAAAAAAGGAGAAAATTCATAAGAAAAAATTTGAAAAGTTTTGAGAAAACAATATTCACAAATTTGCAAGAAAAAGTTACAAATTTCCAAGAAAAATTAGCAAATTTATGAGAAACAAAGGTTGCAAGTTTGTCAGAAAAAAAGTTTAAAATTTCCAAGAAAAAAAGTTGCAAACTCATAAGAAAAACGTTGCAAATTTTTGAGAAACAAAGTCACAAATTTCCAAGAAAAGGTTACAAATTTACAACAAAGTAGCATATTTATGAAAAACAAAAGTTGCAAGTTTGTGAGGAAAAAAGTTTAAAATTTCCAAGAAAAAATACCAAATTTATAAGAAAAAAGTTGCAAATTTTTACGAAAAAAGTCACAAATTTGCAAGAAAAAGTTACAAATTTACAAGCTGAATATTTTAGTTCTTCCTCCCACAGAATGTTGAGGGAGACCTTGTAACTCAGGGGCTCCCTAGTGGCAGAGGGGGTGCATAGCATTTGCGTACTTTGCTTTATTGTCAGAAACAGCTATGGTAGTGACTAACACAAGTTGCTAGATTGTGAATTTTTTTGATTATATTTGTGACTCTCGTCTCATAAATTTGCTATTTTTTTTCTGTCACATTTATAATCCTTTTCCTCATGAATGTATGATTTTTGTTCCTCATAAATTTGAATGTTTTCTTCCACATAGATTTGTGATTTATAACACTTAAATTAGACGGTTTTTCCACATGAATTTTTCTTTTTTCTTGTAAATTTGAGTTTTGTCTCCTACATTTTTCTTTCAAACTTTTTTTATGACATTGTGACTTTTTCACATAAATTTGCAAATCTTTACTCACAGATTTACCACTTTTTTCTTGGAAATTTGTGAGACTTTTTTTAAAAATAAGATTTATATTTATTTGCAAGTTTACTATTAAATTTGCAGCATTCTTCTCATAAATCTTTTGACTTTTTTTCCTCATTCCTTTGCAACTGAGCCCAAATAAAAGGGCAATGGTATCAACAGCAATGTCAATGAAATAATAAATTGTAAGTACAATTTTGTTACTTGAGTACATGTACTCGAGTAAGGGTAACTAGTTACTACCCACCTCTGGAGTTGGTGTGCATATGTCCAGTTCTTAGCTGGTGTGTAAGGAAGGTGTGAGGATCGGAAGGCTTCCTGGAAAAGATGGTCATCTGATGACCAAAAGCACCAGACTGAATGTTTTCTGTAAAGACAGCCCTGTTAAAATGAAACGTCAGAGGAGGAGCGTCTCTCTTAGTGTCTTTAATCAGTTACTCCTGCTCAAGGTGACGGAATGGCTGCGTTTATCCCAGCGTGCACTGGGAAAACGGTGCCTAAAACAGCCAGCACACAGGCAGGTTATACAGCTGTGTTCTATCAGGAAGAATCTGTTGTTTTTACAGGGCCGGAAGCAGAAAAACGGCATAGCATCTATAGAGTGAATGAGCCTCTGGTTGGAGTGGATGTCACTGAAGCTGAGTCGCTGCAGGAGGTTTTGGATAATCTACGGAGCAAAGTGGGAGCATGACAGCTGTAGGGCTGGTGCTCCAGTCACAGGAAAAAAAAAACCCAGGAGTCATGGTGAGGCACAAGAGAAGCTGCTTCACTGAACACTGAAAGAACACTGAAAGACCCACCAATGCATGTCTCAGATTATTGTTTCTCAGAGGCAGCGCTGCTCTGTAGGTAGAAATACTTCAGTAAAGTGACCCCGACTGGATGAAAGAACTTAAAGCAGGGGTGCTGCTGAGGGCCGACAAGAGGGCTGTGAATAAAGCCGAGGGCCAGGCAAATTTGAGTCAAAAAGGTGCAAACCTGAAAAAAAATTAGGATTCACAGACTTTTAAAAATAATATGAGGTGCCAAAACAGACAAAAGCTGACCCCAAATTACACATACAAGAGACGAAAAGTGTGTGCAAAACATATTGTGGGCTTGTTTTTTTATGGCTAGAGTCCTTGTTTGTTGCACAAAATGTGGCAGTTCTGGCCAGGACTCTGGTTGTTCGTGATCGGAATCTGTGTCCTGTCGTGTTGACACTACTGCACTCCACACACTACAGGAACAAAACCGTTAAAACGATGGTTTTTACTTATTCAGTTAAAATTTTAGAAATCTTTCTGTGTGGGTCATGATTTAGCTCGCCACTCTGGTAATAATGCACATGTGTGAAAAAAAAAATCTTTTGTGATAAAGTTGTAAAATAGCCTAAAATAAAAGCCAGACTCTACCGTGGTCTCATTGCAGTATTTGGATCACAAATTAAAGACCAAGTCTAAATGTTTTGGCACTATTAACATACTACTTCTAGTCTACAGGATGCTACATGTACTGTAGAATTTATGGTCTAGACAGTAATGTATAAATTTGCTATGATCATATTCACATTTTTGTGTTTACATGAATATATTTACGATCTCAAACCCCTTTGAAAGGCTTGTAGATTTTGGACTTTCGTTTTGTTGCTACATCTGCAGATTCACGTCTTCATTTGTCATATTCAGTTTTAACTAAATACAGCAACAGCCAACCCCCAACAAACATTACTTTGTATGTCCATTTTTGTCTAAACGGCTTGTTGTGAGGCAAAGATAAAGGTTTAATCTTGAGACGAAAGTTGCAAGTTTGGAAGGGAAAAAGTTAAAAATTTCCAAGAAAAAAGTAGCAAATTCATAAGAAAAAAGTTGCAAACTTTTGAGAAAAAAGTCACAAATTTGCAAGAAAAAGTTATAAAATTGCAAAAAAAAAAGTAGTAGCAGATTTCAGAGAAACAAAAGTTACAGATTTACATAAAAGTGGCAAATCTATTGGAACAAAATTTGAAAATTTATGAGAAAAAAGTTGCAAATTTACAAGAAAAAAAAGTTGTACATTTTAATTCTTCTCGCCAAAAATGTTGAGGATGACCTTGTAACATGAGGACTGCTAGTGGCTAAAAAAAGACAAAGGTTTAATCTCCCCTCCTATGATTATTTTTACCAACAGAGCAACTCCAACCTTTAAATTCTCATTGAATTTGTCAGACTAAAAAAGTCTTCAGTTCATATGACTCTGAGCATAATTACATTACAGTCACACCTCTCTCAGCTCCACCTGCTTATAATTGTCAGGTTTTTAACTCAAAAACTGCAGCGACTGAGACGACCAGAGACCACTGAGTCTCCAAGAGCACCAAAAACTGCAAAAAAGTGTTGTATCAAAGTTGCACCATTTGAACTATTACTACCTCACCAGCACCATAAGCGTTAACAGGGGTGAAGTGTGTGTTTCTATGTCACTGTGTGCCTTCATTGCACTTCACATGAATACAGTAAAGTGTTATATCAGAGGGAATCATTGGTCTGCTAATGTGTTCTGAGAAAAACTCATCTTTGATAGTTTGGCGCCCCCTGGAGGTTCAGAAGCCAGCTAAACAACACAGTAAAGCCAGAAGACATCAGGTTTCTTAAGGTCGGACAGAAACTCTGCAGCAAAAAGTAGCACCTGGGACTAAGGTAAGCCTGTGGGTCTACATGGAGACTAAAAAAAAACAATCTAGCATAGGGCTGCACAATATATCAAAATGTTAGCGCTATTGCGATATCAACATGCGCAATATGCATAAAATTTCTATGTAAAGTCTGCCAGTTTACAAGAAAAAATATCAAGTTTACAAGAAAAAAGCAGTGAATTTAAGATGAGAAAAGTTCCAAAATTACAAGAAAAAAGTTGCAAATTTAGGATTAAAAAGTCATAAATTCAGGAGAAAAAGTTGCAAATTTATCAGAAAAAATAGCACATTTACAAGAAAAAAGTTGCAAAACTACAAGTAAAAAAAGAGTTGCAATTTTACCAGAAAAAAAAGTCACAAATTTATGAGAAAAAAGTAGCAAATTTATGGGAAAAATTCATAAATTAATGAGAAAAAAATTGCACATTTACAAGAGAAAAGTTGCAAAACTACAAGTAAAAAAGAGTCGCACATTTACTACAAAAAAGTTGCAAATTTTTGAGAAAATTCACAAATTTACAAGAAAAAAGATGCAAATTTCCAGGAAAAACATTGTAAATTTATGACAGTAATTTACTGAATTCAATTATCAGGGTAATGAATGCACCATCATGCAGAAGAAGAGCCAGGGTGGACGCACACAACAGCAGAAGAAGAAGGATGCTGTCAGACTGTGATGACATTAACATGGTATACTTAAGTATTTGTTAAGATATCGCAAGTTGTTATTGCAATATTTAACATTTTTTCCAAATATCATGCAGCCCTAGTCTTGTACAACAACATGTGTGAGTTTATGTGTGTATAACCGGTCATCTGTTTCATCGTGCATCAGCCAACCTTCATGTGTAGTATTCTCTACGTGTGTGTGTGTGAGAGAGAAGAGAAAGAGAGAGAGAGAGAGAGAGAGAGAGAGAGAGAGAGAGAGAGAGAGCGAGAGAGAGAGGTGGTATGTGACTAGATGCAGGCGAAGTACTCCTTGAGCGGGGCGAAGAGGTGCCTGATGACGGGGACGCTCCATGAACGCCCCAGCAGCCTTTGTCTGGCCAGACGACTCATGTTGGACACGTCGGTGTAGTGGACAGGGAAACCAAACACCCTGAAAAACACCACACAGGCAATCAGTTTTCACTTGAATCAGATGCTAAATCAGACCGTCTTCAAGGCATAAATAAATATTATGTTTTTAAGATTTAGGACATTGTGAATTAAGAGTTCATTTAAATTTTAAGAAGCCATTTGCTCGTATAACTAAGAGGGCTCGATGTGTATCAGTGTATGGTGTAAATTTATGGAATAGACACTATATAATGGATATGAAAAGTTTGCACAACCCTGTTAAATGCCAGGTTTCTGTAATGTAAATAAATGAAACCAAAATAACTGATTTCCAAGCTTTTCCCACTAATATCTTGTACAAACTGAAAAACATAGGAAAAAAACTATTTTAAAAAAAGTTAAAAACATCAACCCTAAAATAAGCTAGTTGCGTAAGTTTAGGCACCCTTAAAATATTTTGTTGAAGAACTGTTTGATTAAATTATATGATTCAGTCTTGTTGAGTACACACCTGCCATTAAAAAAAGTGGCCTGAAATAAAGCTGAGCTGTCCTACTAGGATTCTCCTGACATTTACTTAGTTGCATCTTACAGCAAAAGCCATGGTTCAAAGCATCAAGCAGATGTTATTGTTGAAAGGTTCAGTCAGGAGAAAGGTACAAACAATCTTTCACTGCATTAGATACACCATGGAACATGGTGAAAACAGCCATCAAGAAGTGGAAAAAATATAGGACAAGAACAGCTGGAATCCCCTCCACAATTGATGAAAACTGGTCAGGGAGGCTGCCAAGATGCTCACAGCCCAGCTAAATTTTACCAAAAAAATACATCAAGTCTCCCAAAAGCATATGGGAAAATGTGTCATGGTTTAACGAAACCAAGGTTGAAATTTTTGTCCAAAATTCCCCTAGGTTTGGCGGAAAAACAACACTGCACATCACCAAAAGAATACCATACCCACACTGAAGCATGGTGGTGGCAGCATCATGCACTGGTGTTGCTTTTCTTCAGCTGAAACTTGGGTTTTAGTCAAGGTGAGCAGTTCTTGATCTGCCTGTACTGTGGTTGGCAAGCTTTTGCTGTTCTCGTCGTTGATGGCTTGAGCCAGTTTCCAAAGCTTGTTGCCGTCCTTGTCCAAGTTGAGCTGCTCTGTCTTTTCTTGCCATCTCTTTCAAGCTTCCTGTATAAAGGTCTGCTTGTGTTTTGCAGTGGCCGCCTTCAGGGCAATGTTGTTTTCTACTGTAGGATCTGCTTTTACTTTTTCCCTTGCCTCTGCCACACTGTCTTCAAACTGCTGGAGCTCCTCTGTCCAGTAAGGCCTACAGTTCTTTCTGGCTCCCCGAGGTATAGATTCATTTGCAGTCTTCAGAATAGCATGGTTCAGCACCCTGACTTTCTTGTTGAGGTTCTGCTGCTTGTGACAGATCTCCGCAGAGTACCGGTCCACCAGTGTTGAGAAGCGCACCCAGTTGGCCTTCTTGTAATTCCACCTGGGGAATGTCTTAGCTTCTTGTGGTTTGTAGCTGAATCAGAATCAGAAAAGATTTATTGCCAAGTACATTAACAGATCACTGATAACATACGAGAGAATTTGACTTGACACAGAAAATGAACCTGCATTTCCAGTGACGCGGCAGCATCAGAGACGTGCCTGCCAACAGGATAGTGAGTACAAGCATGAGAATAAGAATAATACGAGGAACAATAGGAAGGAGCAAAAAAATCATTGATTCAAAATACTGGTTACATAATTAATCAATATTAAGATTTCAAGGAAAAAAAAAGCTCTCGATGCACATTCGCTACACAGGATTAACAAGACACAAGAGAGCAGTGTGTGTATCTTTATTCAGTTCATGGATCAATGTGTGTGCGGTGTTGAGCAGTGTTGATGATAATAAGAGAGACAACAAGGACACTTGGCAGGAGATGTTTTGTCTGGCTGGCGCCGAGTCCTTATCTTGGCAGAGTCCAGATGGCTGTCCAAGGCCTTATGCTCGATGATTTTGAAAACATAGACTGCAGACAGCCAGGAGGAATTTTCATGGGGAAATTGAGCCAAATCGGACTGATCACAGAGAAGGCTTTTTATTTCTTCTGTAGATTCAGTACTTAATCCTTCATTGCGGGGCTTTAAATCCATCGTGGAAAGACCTAAGCGAGACCATGATGTAATCCACCTTCCGAGACAGTTCTCCATTTGTCGCTATCAGGGTCTTCTCCAATTTTTCAATTTGACAGATGCACCTCGCCTGGCCAGCATTTTGATAGGTTGTATCCATCTTTAGCAATTTGCGGTACACCAGGACAATCCCAGTTCCAATCAGAAAGATCCCGATCACCATTACCACGAAGACATACAAATCTTCAATATCTTCGATAGAGAGATTAGTGAGACACAAGATTTTCCAATTACTTGTGTCATGTAAATAGCCCACTGGAGCCGTACCTGCGGGGCAGACAGCTTCCCCCGGAGCACTTTTCCTTGTTGAAAAAATAGTGTCAATTGTGTTCAAAGCCCAGCTTATTAACTCCATAATTTCTTTCTTTCGACGGTCGCAGTTAGACGCAGACAGACAACAGCAAGCTGGGATCCAGTAGTTGGGGGGGGAGGAAAAAAAAGGTCAGAGCAGGAGAGGAGGAAAAAGCGTCTACTCTCTTGGGAGGGCGGAAGTGTATGCTGATGTCCAGTCCGATCTTCACAGGTTTATGGTCACTTCCCCCGAGCTGGCCAAGTACCGTTCTTGTTGCCAGCCTGGCCATGTTGTTGGTGGCAAACGCAAGATCGGGCGTGGTGTTACTCAGCCATACCCTGGAGAAGAACGTTGGTGGATCATCAGGATCATTCATTAGCAGAAGACTGTTGTCGACTTGCCAATCTTCCACCTCCTCTCCTATCTGTTTCGCTGTATCCCCATGCCTCTGAGTGACTGCTGAAGTCACCGATGACTAAGCATTGGTGGTCTGGGAGTTCCATTTGGTCAAGTGAGAGCTCTTGCTCTGGGGGGCAGTACACACTGAAGATCGTGACGCTTTCATTGTGAACCATGTGCTGACTGGCAAGAAAGCAGCAGACCATTTCATCAACCAGTATGCGAAGACGAGCCACCTTCAGATTCCACCAGAGAGAAGAAAGGTTGTCAGAGGAGCCCAGCGAATTCATCAGAACGCACAGATAGAACCAGTGATGAAATCGCCATTCATTCTCAAGGAACTGGAGGATGCAATGACAACACTGAAGCTGAAAAAAGGTCCTGGATCTGACAAGATCACAAATGAAATGTTGCTGAACCTTGGCCCCAAAACCAAGAAGAAACTTCTGCAGCTTTTCAACGACAGTTGGAGATCAGGGACTGTGCCTCAGATCTGGAGAGAAGCCATGATGATTCCAGTGCACAAAAAAGGCAAAGATAAGTTGAAGGCTGAAAGGTATCGCCCCATAAGCCTTACAAGCTGCATAGGAAAGCTGCTAGAGCGTCTCATCAACACCAGACTCATGTGGCACTTGGAAGGAAAACAACACATCGGCCCAGAGCAAGCAGCCTTCAGGCAGAACCGGTCTACAGAGGACCAAATAACATACATCTCTCAAGCCATAGAAAATGCCTTCCAAGAAAAAAAGCACACCCTCGCTTTGTGGATTGACCTAGAAAAGGCGTTTGACAGGGTATGGAAAGATGGCCTCAAGCTGAAACTGCGCCAGTGCAGTGTCGCTGGGTGCATGTACAAGTGGATCGCCCAATACCTGCACAACAGAAGAGCCAGAGTCCAGGTCAGACAGTACTCCAGCAAGAAGAAGGTGTTGAGGGAAGGAGTCCCACAAGGAGGAGTGCTCTCCCCAACACTCTTCCTTGTATTCATCAAGGACATCATCCAGAGTTTGCCAAGGAACGTACAAGGTGCCATCTACGCCGATGACCTAGCCCTCTGGTGTAGTGAGGAAAGCATCGCGACTGCAAACTACAGACTGCAGCAAGTTCTCCGGCTGATAGAAGCATGGACCAAGTCATGGCTTGTGAGCTTAAATGACAGGAAGACTACATACACCGTCTTCACCCTGTCCACCCAACCCCAGAAGGTGAAACTGCAGATCAACTCCCATGAGCTCCAGGCTGAATATGCACCCACATACCTCGGGATCACCATGGATCGCAGACTGACTTGAAAGAACCAGCTGCACAAGAACCAGGCAAGAGCAAAGATCAAGATGGCCCTAATGAAGAAACTGTCAGGAACAGACTGGGGTGTAGACCAGGGTGTCCTGAAGAAGCTCTATGTGGGGAGGTTTCGGCCTGTTCTGGAGTATGGCATGGCAGCAACCTCAACAGCTGCCAAAAGCAACACTGAGAAGCTGGACAGACTCCAAAACCAAGCCATGCGAATGATGACAGGACCCATGCGCAGTACCCCTATCAAAGCGCTGGAGACAACAACAGGCCTTGCACCACTGGAAGACAGAAGAAACGTCAAGGTACTGACCCAGGCCGCCAAATTCAAAAGACTGGAAAACCATCCCATGAAGGACAGACTGAGCAAGCCAACAAAAGGGAGACTTGAGAGATCGAGCTTCATCCACCAGAGCAGGACACTTGAAAGGAGAGACCCAGAACTGATGGACCACATACCCACACCAATACCACCCATAGCATCTGTTCCCTCCTGGAACCGACAGAACTTCCCAGCCATACGCACAGACATATCGGGCATTGGGAAGAAAGGAACACAGTCAGACCAAGAGAGGAAGTCGCTGGCCCTGGAGTTCATTCGGTCTGCCTACCCTAAAGAGCAGTGGACTCACGTCTACACAGACGGCTCTGCCATGGAAGCAACCAGGAATGGAGGAGGCGGCGTGTACATCAGGTACGCTGACGAGGAGACCCACATTCCCATTGCGACTGGAAAGTACTCCACCAATTTCAGGGCTGAGACAGAGGCCCTGAGAACAGCAGGGGCCCACATCAGGGAACATCAAGACGAGGCACACAAGCGGGTCGTCATCTTCACTGATGCCCTCTCTGTCTTGGATGCACTTCAGGACCCCCGACGCAAAGAACTGAATGAACTCGCCCTCACTCTGTCTCAACTAGCAACACAGGTGAACGTATCACTCCAGTGGATTCCTGCCCACTGTGGAGTCTATGGAAATGAGATGGCTGACAGACTTGCTAAGGAGGGTGGGCAGCAAGACCAGGAAGACAGGCAGGTCTCTTACAGTGAGGAGAAAACCATTATTAAGGCTCTGTCTCACAAGAAGTGGCAGCAGCAACACCCAAACTTCTGCAAGGATGACAACTACTACAGTCTGAGCAGGGCTGACCAAGTCGTTCTGTTCAGACTCCGAACTGGACATAACAGAATGCATGCTCACATGCACCAGAAACTTAAAGTTGGACAATCGGACAGATGCCCATGTGGTACTGCCCAAATGACCAGCGAACACCTCCTCCAAGACTGCCCAGACCACGCTGCACTCAGAGGAGCTACGTGGCCTGACCCCACATCGCTGAACCAAAAGCTGCACGGGGACCTTGGGGACCTCCGCAGGACAGCAGCATTCGTCAGGGCAGCTGATGTGACCATCTAGCGATCGACGAAGAAGAAGAAGTCAAGGTGGAGGGAATTATTAACAGTTCCAAATACCAGTCAATTTTGTACCAAAACCTTCATGTGTCTGCTCGAAAGCTGAAGCTAAAGAGCACATTAATGACAAAAGAATGGTTTCATCAGAAGAAAAAAAAAAAAAAAAGTTTTGGAATGTCTTAGCCAGAGCCCAGACTTTTATCTAATGGAAAATCTGTGGGATGATCTCAAGAGGGTACAAACTGCCAAATCTGTTCAACTGTTGAATAACGCTGGTCAACACCAAATTTATTGTCTAAGTTTTTTTTTAGCTGACTTAGGACAATTTTGATGCACTGAATCCAAAAATCACATTGGTTTTGCTCAATCAGGACAACTTTTTGAACTATGGCCACGTTTTTTAAGTTTTTGTTTACATGTACGGGTATTTTCGCTTTATATGATGCAAAATTCTTTTTTATTTCTTGAAATTCTCTGAATTTTGAACAATGATGATGTAACATTCAATTTACATGTACTTACCTTTATCAGTGTCTACTATTCAATTTACAGTACAACTGTACAACTGCTGTACAACTGCTTACAACCTAGCATAAAAACCTGACCTGATCGAGAGAAACGGATGTCATTTTTGGATTCAGCGGTGCAAAATTGTTTTAAATCAGTTGAAAAAACACAGACAACTTACAAAAAAAATATTTTTGTTATGTTGTGTAATTCAAAAGGTACAAAAACAAAGCATTAGTTTAAGGGTGTGCAAACTTATGTAACCAGCTTAATGAACATTTTAAAAAAATATTCCCCCCCCAACAGATTTGTTTGGTAATCAACTGAATTATACAGGTTGTAGGTCACATTAAAAGTGGGAAAAGTTTGGAAATTATTTATCAAGGTTATTATTTAAAATCACCTGGCAATTAACAGGCATTTTTTTAAATTTACTGTCACTTGGATAGGGATTAAACAGCCCAGATATAAAACTATTTAAAAAATTATATTAAAAAAGTACTTTAAAATATTATCACATTGCAGTAGAAAGATGTTTGTGGTTACTGTTTTCTTGTGTGTTTCTGTGTTTTTACTTTATTTTTCTATAAAGGTTTAATGTATGTAAATGTGTAAATAATGTAAAATTTTACATGTTGACAACTTAAAAGTGAACTTGACAGAATTTTTATGAACATTATAAAAATGTTTAGAAAGGTGCAGAGTTAAAGTGTTTGTAATTTAAAAAATTTTATATATATATATATATATATATACAGTATATACAGTATATACACACATACATACATACATAGTGGATATAAAAAGTCTACACACCCCTGTACAAATTGCCAGGTTTTTGTGATGTAAAAAAATGAGACCAAGATAAATCATTTCAAAACTTTTCCCCCCATTAATGTGACCTATAACCTGTACAACCCAACTGAAAAACAAACTGAAATCTTTTAAGGGGAAAAATAAAAAATAAAAAACTTACAATAACCCTGTTGCATAAATATGCACACCCTTTTATAACTGGGGATGTGGCTGTGTTCAGAATTAACCAATCACATTCAATCTCATGTTAAATGGGAGTCAGCACACACCTGCCACCATTTAAAGTGCTTCTGATTAACCCCAAATAAAGTTCAGCTCATCTAGTAGGCTTTTCCCGACATTTTTGTAGTCACATCTTACAGCACAAGCCATGGTCCGCAGAGAGCTTCCAGAACATCAGAGGGATCTCATTGTTCAAAGGTATCAGTCAGGAGAAGAGTACAAAAGAATTTCCAAGGCATTAACTATACCATGGAACACAGTGAAGACAGCCATCATCAAGTGGAGAAAATATGGCACAACAGTGACATTACCAAGAACTGGACATCCCTCCAAAACTGATGAAAAGACGAGAAGAAAACTGGTCAGGGAGGCTGCCAAGAGGCTGACAGCAACATTGAAGGACCTGCAAGAATTTCTGGCAAGTACTGGCTATTTAGTACATGTGACAAAAATCTCCCGTCTTCTTCATATGTCTGGGCTATGGAGTAGGGTGGCAAGACGGAAGCCTTACCTTATGAAGAAAAATATCCAAGCCCGGCTACATTTTGCAAAATCACATTTGAAATCTCCCAAACGCATGTGGGAAAATGTGTTATGGTCCGATGAAACCAAGGTTGAACTTTTTGGTCATAATTCCAAAAGGTATACAGTACTTGGCACAAACACAACACTGCCAAAAGAACACCATACCTACAGCGAAGCATGGTGATGGCAGCACTATGCTTTGTGACTGTTTTTCTTCAGCTGAAACTGGGGCCTTAGTAGAGGTGGAGGGAATTACAGTATGATCAGTTCCAAATACCAGTCAGTGTTGGCACAAAACCTTCAGGCTTCTGCTAGAAAGCTGAAGATGCAAAGGAACTTTATTTTTCAGCATGACAATGACCCAAAGCACACATCCAAATCAACAAACGAATGGCTTCAGCAGAAGAAGATTAAGGTTTTGGAATGACCCAGCCAGAGTCCAGACCACAATCCGATCGAACATCTGCGGGGTGATCTGAAGAGGGCTGTGCACAGAAGATGCCCTTGCAATCTGACAGATTTGGAGCGTTCTTGCAAAGAAGAGTGGGAAAAAATTGCCACATCAAGATGTGCCACGCTGATGGACTCCTACCCAAAAAGACTGAGTGCTGTAACAAAAGCCAAAGGTGCTGCAACAAAGTATTATTTTAAGGGTGTGCATATTTATGCAACCAGGTTACTGTAAGCTTTATATTTTTCATTTTCCCCTTTCAAGATTTCAGTTTGTTTTTCAATTGGGTTGTGCAGGTTATAGGTCACATTAACGGTGGAAAAAGTTTTGAAATGATTTATCTTGGTCTCATTTTTTTTACATCACAAAAACCTGGCATTTGAACAGGGGTGTGCAGACTTTTTACATCCACTGTGTGTGTGTGTGTGTGTGTGTGTGTGTGTGTGTGTACAGTATATACAGTGCACCTGGAAAGTATTCACAGCGCTTCACTTTTTCCACATTTTCTTGCTACACCCTTATTCCAAAATGGATTAAATTCATTTTCTTCCTCAAAATTTTACACACAATACCCCATAATGACAACATAAAAATTTTCTTTAGGGATTTTTGCAAATTTATTAAAAATAAAAAACTAAGAAATCACGTGCACATAAGTATTCACAGCCTTTGCTCAATACTTTGTTGATGAACCTTTGGCAGCAATTACAGCCTCAAGTCTTTTTGAATATAATGCCACAAGCTTGGCACACCTATCTTTGGGCAGTTTTGCCCATTCCTCTTTGCAGCACCTCTCAAGTTCCATCAGGTTGGATGGGAAGCATCGGTGCACAGCCATTTTCAGATCTTTCCAGAGATGTTCAATTGGATTCAAGTCTGGGCTCTGGCTGAACCACTCAAGGATATTCAGAGTTGTCCTGAAGCCACTCCTTTGATATCTTGGCTGTGTGCTTAGGGTCGCTGTCCTGCTGAAAGATGAACCGCCACCTCAGTCTGAGATCAAGAGTGCTCTGGAGCGGGTTTTCATCCAGGATGTCTCTGTACATTGCTGCATTCATCTTTCCCTCTATCCTGACTAGTCTCCCAGTTCCTGCCACTGAAAAGCATCCCCACAGCATGATGCTGCTACCACCACTGGCATGGTTATGAGTGGTGCCTGGTTTCCTCCAAACATGACGCCTGACATTCACGCCAACGAGTTCAACCTTTGTCTCATCAGACCAGAGAATTTTGTTTCTCATGGTCTGAGAGTCCTTCAGGTGCCTTTTAGCAAACTCCAGGTGGGCTTTCATGTGCCTTTTACTAAAGATAGCTTCCGTCTGGCCACTCTACCATACAGGCCTGATTGGTGGATTGCTGCAGAGATGGTTGTCCTTCTGGAAGGTTCTCCTCTTTCCACAGAGGAACACTGGAGCTCTGACAGAGTGACCATCGGGTTCTTGGTCACCTCCCTGACTAAGGCCCTTCTCCCCCGATCACTCAGTTTAGACGACCAGCCAGCTCTAGGAAGAGTCCTGGTGGTTCTCAACTTCTTCCATTTATGGATGATGGAGGCCACTGTGCTCATTGGGACCTTCAAAGCAGCAGAAATTTTTCTGTACCCTTCCCCAGATTTGTGCCTCGAGACAATCCTGTCTTGGAGGTCTACAGACAAGTCCTTTGACTTCATACTTGGTTTATGCTCTGACATGCACTTCTTCTTCTTCTTTTAGATTTGAATGGCGGTTGGCTCTATATCATCACTCTATCTGGTCAGGAGCTGTAGTCCTTCTATCATCATTGCTGTGTCCAATCAAACCTCAACTCTATCTTCAGACATCACTCTTCTTCGTCTCCTCGTACTTCACTCCATATCATCACTTCACTCTATATCATCACTCTACACATCTTGGCCGTGGCAACTGTGGGGCCTTATATAGACAGGTGTGTGCCTTTCCAAATCATGTCCAGTCAGCTGAATTTACCACAGGTGGACTCCAATTAAGCTGTAGAAACATCTCAAGGATGATCAATGGAAACAGGATGCACCTGAGCTCAATTCTGAGCTTAAAGGCAAAGGCTGTGAATACTTATGTACATGTGATTTCTTAGTTTATTTTTAATAAACTAGTGCATACCTGTGCATGCTCATGCATACCTGTGCATGCCCATAGAAAGCAAGTGTAAGCAAGCATTTCTGCATGCCCGTAGAAAGTTACTGTTACCATGATAACAGTAACCATGGTGAAACCTGCCTTTGATCTTTGATGTTACCACTCGTTCAGTGATGACTGCCTTTGATCTTTGATGATGTCATAGCGAGTCCTATGATCGTAAGTGATGCCTGCCTGTGGTCTTTGATGATGTCACTGAGCCTATGATGTGCCTATGATGTCTATATGACAGTCCTATGATCGTGAGTGAAGCCTGCCTTTGATCTTTGATGATGTCATAGCAAGTCCTATGATCTTTTAGTGCGTCCTATGATTGTGACCTAGCGAGTCCTATGATCTTCGATGATGTCATAGCGAGTCCTATGATAATGAGTGAAGGCTGCTTTTGATCTTTTGTTGTCTATATGATGTCATATAGACATCATGTAGACATCATAGGCACATCATAGGCAATCCTATGATCTTTCAGCGAGTCCTATGGTTGTGACAGACAGACATCGTCACAGAGATTTCTTGAATTTATATATATAGAGTGATTTGTTTGGCCCGCCTTTCTGGTTCCGCCATTACCCAGGGCATAAAGGGCACGGCCGGCTCCTCTGAAGGATGGATAATTTTTTCACACGAGTTATTCAGAACTCCTTATAAGAACGCCTTATACAAAGATATAGAGTGATGATAATCAAGTCAGTGGCGGTAATGCACTTGTAAGCTGGTTGCCAACCGCCAATCAAATCTAAAAGAAGAAGAAGAAGAAAATAAACAAGAGAGGACACACGACCATAGAGTGATGATATAGAGTGAAGTGCGTGGCGGTAATGCACCTGTAGGCTGGTTGCCAACTGCCAATCAAATCTTTTCCAATCAACACCAATCGCCAATCAACTTTTTTCATGTTGTCATTATGGGGTATTGTGTGTAGAATTTTGGGGGAAAAATGAATTTAATCCCTTTT
Source organism: Pholidichthys leucotaenia (assembly GCA_020510985.1). Lineage (NCBI taxonomy): Eukaryota > Metazoa > Chordata > Actinopteri > Cichliformes > Pholidichthyidae > Pholidichthys > Pholidichthys leucotaenia. The sequence continues at coordinate 286,466,161 of CM035842.1, forward strand.
GGAATAAGGCTGTAACATAAGAAAACGTGGAAAAAGTGAAGCGCTGTGAATACTTTCCGGATGCACTGTATACTGTATATAGTTTAATCCATGGGAAATGTGACGTCTGTAAAGCTTATTTTTTGAAAGACTATGAAAGAAACAAATTTAATTACTGTACATCATTTATCACTTTAATCTTGTGAACATGCTGCAATATGATTAATAAACACACCCTGACACATGCTGGTCTGTACCTTTCCATCTCAGTGCACCACAGTATGTCCTCCTTGTTGTCCATGTAGACGGGGAAATGCTCGTCTTTCCCCTGCTTCACAGAGTTGGAGCGTGTCGTTATCGTACGCAACTTCTCAAACTAGAGTTAGCATCCAGAACCAGGCACACACAGACAGATACAAACATTCTTTTAATCCTACATATGAGCTCTTACCATAACCACCAGAGGAGGGTGGAGTAGTCAGAAAATGTACTCAAGTAGCGTTGCCTCATGATTTTAAATACTCATATACAAGGAAGTATCTGGTATGCAAGTTACTTGAAAAGTGAGTAACTGCTTTGGTCTCACCACAAAGTGAGGTTTTTCCTCATAAATTTGTGACATTGCTGTTTGGAATTTAGGAAAATTTTCTAAAGCTTTTACAATTTTGCATGAATTTGCAACATTTTATGACAAATTTGTAGTGTTTTTCATGGAAATTTGCAGAACGTTTACGTTTTTTCTTGCAAATTTGTGGCTTTTTCTCTTACATTTTTTTGATAAATTTGCAATATGTTATGATAAATTTATAACATTTTTCACACAAATTAGCGACAACTCACAAATTTGCTACTTTTTTCTTGTAGATTTGCAGCTATATTAATTGTAAATTTGTGAGATTTTTTTCTGCTGTGTCTGAATAAATTTTAAAGGTACGGTGTGTAAAGACTGCAGATACAATTACTGGACTCACCCTCAGAGATAGGGTGAGGAACTCAGTCATCCAGGAGAGGCTCAGAGTAGAACCGCTGCTCCTCCACACTGAAAGGAGCCAGTTGAGGTGGTTTGGGGATCTGATCAGGATGCCTCCTGGACACCTTCCATTTGAGGTGTGTTGAGCACGTCCCTCTGGGAGGAGACCCCAGGGCAGACCCAGGACATGCTGGAGAGACTACGTCTCCCAGCTGGCCTGGGAATGTCTTGGTATCCTCTATGAAAAGAGCTGGAGCAGGTGGCCGGGGAGAGGGAAGTCTGGGCTTCTCTCCTTGAGCTACTGCCTCCACGACCCGGACCTCCAGAAAAGCGGTAGAAAATGGATGGATGGATGGATGGATGGATTGATGGGTGGGTGTGTAAAGGTTTTGGTAATCTGAATTAGGGATGGGCTGATTCGATATTTAGTACAATATCAGATTCAATCCAGGCAAAAACAGCAGATTGGGTATCGGGGAGCAAAAAAGAATAAAAACCGATCCATCAAAACAAAAAACATACCAATAAACGCCTTTTTAAACTGCCTGTGTTGGCGCTCCCTCAGAGCTGCAGCTCTGCTGTGCATGTGTGTGTGTGTGTGTGTGTGTGTGTGTGTGTGAGGAGTCTGCATGCAGAGATGTAATGTTAGCGGCAAGATGGTTGTTAACTGACTTTTTTTAGGATTAAAAAAGAGATAAACTAAATAAAATATATCATTCTAAACAAAAACGTCCCTAACAGTAAATGAAATGCAAGACTTCTAGACAAATAAATAATTGAGTTTATCAGTTCTGTGTATTTAACACTTCATAAAATCTTTCTAAAACATTAGACTGACAGTGAAAGCTCTTGCAGTAGAGAAGATCTCTGTTGGTCTGCGGCTGGTAAAGCTGGATTTATGCACCCGCGTCGACGTGACGCAGCTACGACGGCATCCACGCAATATAGTAATATAGCAATATAGATATATACTCCACAGTATCTGCTGCTGGCTAATATATATTTTAACTGTTGACCAGTATCACTTAATCTTATCCTACACTTTATTACATGTATAGTTTATTTCTCTTATCTTATCATGTTTAATGTTGCAGCATTGTACCGAGACAAATTCCTAGTTTGTGTACTACATGAACAATGGCAATAAACCTGATTCTGATTCTGATTCTGATATATAGTACTATGAGATGACTGTTGTTGTGAAATGGCGCTATATAAATAAAGTTGAATTGAATTGAATTGAATATCCCCCTACGTCACCCGACGTGCGCCTCTTTAGAGGAAGAGAGGTGCATGTCGGTGACACAGGCCGTAAGAGCTGTGATTGGTCCATTTTGTCTCCTCCTTCACATTTCCTGTTTCTCGTCGCTGCTCCGTTCTGCCCGTTCACGGAGGCACAACTTCCAAGGTGAGTCAGTTAAACAATGGTCCAAATTGAAAAGAATATTGTGGAAGTAAACACATACAAAATATTTTATGGCTCGTCATAACGCCAGTAATTACACAGATTCTTAAATAATGGCAGCAGCAGTGGTCACATGCAAAAAAAAAAGAAAAAATTGCCAATCACTGCATTGGCAGTGGACGTCGGTAATGATGTCGATGTGATGCGGGTGCAAAAATCCCGGTTAAGGCTAAAGCTTGTCTTTGGGAAAATAAAAATGCCCTGAAATAATATGGAACAAACAGATGCAAGAGATGGTGAGGTGAGCTGTTGATTATTTAGAAGTTATTTATTCCAAAAAAGTGTTTTAATGTCTGCTCACGTACAATACATCAAGCATTTCTCCTGAGATATTTCCTCAATCATTACATATTACTGAAAATGACTAAAATCTAATTTAACTTTATATTAGAGCTGTGATGGAAGACAGCCATCTGTGACTGTTATTAGGGCTTTGTGATATATGGGAAATGGCACGACGCACCATGCTGCAGTCACATGTATGCATGCGTGACGTCATCACGGCGCAAGATATAATAGCCCGCTAGTCTCTTGTCTTTCACTCCACCTTTGGTGCCACCCAGTTCACCTCACTGTGTGCTCCCTCCTAGCTGTTCAGCTAATTGTTCAATAAAGCTAACCTCAGCATGTGGACCTGTCTGCAGCCCATTATTTCCAAACACAACAACTGGCAATGACGAGAAACTTGGACAACATCGAGATGGAAACACTGCTGACACCTCTACCACCCTTCCTCGCTTTACCCTGTGAGCCACCCATTCCTTGGCAATGCTAGCATGAGTCGTTTGAGACCTTTGTGTCCGCAATGGACCTAGCTAAAGCTAGCAAGCTAAGGCTGTGGGCAATGCTAACACACTGCCTTGGCAGCGAAGGACAGCATGTCTTTAGGACACTCGGATCTGCAGATAGCTATGATGAGTGTGTCACTTTATTAGCCCGACACTTTGCCATCCCCGGAGCATGTTGATCAGGAGGATTAGATTTTGCCAACGCCGATAGTGTGTAGGTGAATCGGTCCAGCATTATGTCTCTGACCTCCACTGTCTGGCCAGCACATGTAGGTTTGCACAACTGGAAGACGAGATGGTGCGGGACCAGTTAGCGAAGCACACCACCAACTTGAAGCTGCGGAAGAAGCTGCTAATAGCACCAGACGACCTGCTGCTCTCCAGGGTGATGGAGCTCGTGTCCCAACTAGAGGCCGTGGCCTGGCTAAGCACCCATAGCCCGCGCTCCCCACACTTCGCTTCGCTTGCACAAGCTGTTACCCCGGCTGCTGAGCTCGCCGACCCCACATCCTCCCAGGAGGACCCCAAAGTTAACATCACGGGATGACAGGACAATAAAGCACGCCGACCGTGTGTTAACTGTGGTTCTTCCAGACACATGCACCTGCCTGCCCCGCCAAAGGACACAAGTGCCAACGCTGCAGTAAGCTAAACCATTTCACCAAAGTGTGCTGCTCAGCCCTGGCAAGCCTGCCGTCTTCTCAGTCAGCCCAGTCCAACCACCATACATTCAGTGAACTCCAGTAAGACACTGTACAAGTGGTGCACAGCGGAATTGGATGGTGTCACTCTACCGCTACTGCTGGACACTGCTGCCACGAGGTCCCTGAAGGATGAGGCCATGGTGAAGACTTTCTTTCCCCTGCATCCAATTGAGCCAGACGCGGTAGAACTGTTCGGGTACAGACACGTCAAAATCAGCATGGTAGGAACCATCACTCTACCGGTTCGCTACGGGTCAAGAGTCCTCCCAGCGTTCACATTTCAAGTGACGTGCCTCGGTGACAACATCCTGGGATGTGATCTTTTCCATGAGCTGGGCTTTTCCATCACAGATCACATGGGATTTTGTTTGACTGCTGACGGCCCAAGTCCGTTTCGCCCAGAAATAGTCATAGCCTCTCTTTATTTCACACCGCACGTTGACCGGAGCACAGAAGACTGGGGACTGATCCTTGCACAGTATAAGCTCCCAGAGTTGCTGCCTTGCTGCAGGAGTTCCAGTCTGTGACAACGCAAGACCCGGAAGACCGTGGGGTTCATCCGGTCACCGACAAGACCACTTTGCTTCCACAACTGTCGACAACTCAAACACGTCCTCCGTTAAACGGTGCTCCAGCAACAATGATGTTCATCAACCATGTGATGAGAGAGCAGCAGCACACCTTGATGCAGAAACATCTATTGTTCACGGTGCTCAACTGGGTCCAGATCCGCCAATCCAGCTGCCCATGCCAGCTGTAGATGTTCCAGTCGCCACCGATGCAGATCACCGCTCAACTTGGACCAGCCAGCTTCCAGATGGCTGATGGGTCTTGATGGCATGCCAGCCGTCTGAGAAGGGTAACACCACCACCTGCCCCGGACCAAGTAACAGCAACCGAACCGAACCAGCCAGTGTGGGATCTGGACTGGGACTTTGCTCTTGAGCCAGCCACAATTCCACTGAGGTGGCCCCCCCAGATTCGACTGAGACAGCGCTGCCAGGGCCCCGCCTACTCTGGGCTCGACAGAGGCCTCGCTGAGCTCTGAACTGTCACTGACTCTTAAGTTCTCATTTACATGTTCAGTCAATGCATGCTCCGTTCAATGTGGCAGAATAACCAACACGACCATGCGGGTTAAACTGGCAGTCTACCTGGTTATCCAGGTTGTAAACAATTTTTTTTTTTTCTGATGTCATGTTCGGAAATAAGCCTTAGGTGGTTCTAACAACGGTCCAGTCAAGTACATGTATGTTGTTTCACATCAGGCAATATGCTAATGGAAATATCAGCCAAGCCATATGTGTGCATTTTCATATATTTCATATAGTTTTGATGACTGACAAAATGAAAATTGTTTGCATTTTGAAATCCAAATGTGAGATTGTGCTGAATATTAAGCCTGCACATTTAAACTAGTCACATATACCCTCTAATATAATAGAAATCATAATAGAAACAGTAATAAATCAAGACAAGAATAGAAAAACAATGATTTCAAATCTGATTAGAAGAAAAACTCATTTCAAGTCAGTGAAATCAAAAGTTACTCAAAGTTTTCATCCAAATTCAGTAAAAGTATGTTTTTCTTCACAATTGTACTGAAGTAAGAGTAAAAAGTTTCCTGTGGTAACACCACTCACAAAAGTAGCATTTCATGAAAAAAAACTACTTCAGTACATGTACTTGAGTAAATGTAACTAGTCACTACCCACCTCTGATAACAACACAATATAATAGTTATGAAAATATTGTTTTATAAAGTGTTATGAAGTGTATTTTTTCTATAACACAGAAATTCTATCAGATAAAATTTCAACATCCAAGCAGACAGCCACTCTCTCTCCCTCTCACAGCTGAACACAAACACATGGCAGTGGATACCTTGGCTGTGCGGCCATGCTCGAGGCAGTCTTGTAGGTCCAGTTTATCATTCACCATCGGCGTCAGTGGTCTGCAGTGAAAACACAAGGCTCTATCGCTAATAAATGAAGATGCAGTAAACTCAATTAAAGGTGAGTTTTTGTGTGTGTCAGTTTTACCTGGACATGCCTGGCAGATTACCCCAGAAGTAGCGAGCGCGGTGGGCGGCAGAGACCTCCTTGGCGTCAATCATCACTGGGTTGCACTGAGGAGGAACAACAAGGTTATTTCCTGTTTTAAATAACACGAACATCACCTGTAAGCAATCATATGCTGTGTTTAAATTATCTGTTCACTCCCTGGAACCTGCTCACTAAGGCTACCTTCACACAGGATGAAGACCCTGCTACGCTCCCCATGACCTACAACACCTACAATAAATACAACATGGCTGGGTCTGTGCCCCCACCACACTCCAAACCAGTGTTTTTCAATCAAGGTACAATTCAATTCAACTTTATTTATATAGTGCCATTTCACAACAGTCATTTCATAGCACTTTAAAGCTGTAGGGGAAACCCCCACAACTGCAGAAAGACCCCAGCAATCAGGCGATCCCCTGTGAGCAAGCACTTGGGAGAGGAAAAGCTCCCTTTTAGCAGGAAGAAACCTCCAGCAGAACCAGGCTCAGGGAGGGGCAGTCATCTGCTGGGACTGGCTGGTGGGGGTGAGGGGATAGAGAAGAAAAAGAAAAGAACAGACATGTAGAGAGCAACTGTTATGTATGAGGAAAGGAGTCGGAGTCTCTTCATGCAGAGAACCAAGAACCAGCAACCAACTTTTATTATAGAACACAGAACTATATATACAAGTGGCCGTGCCCACTTGATGTCATACTGTGGGTGGGAACGGCAGCACATACGCTACACAACATTCCCCTCCCCCTTACAAAAGTGTAAGACCACACACACAATCGAGACCCTCCCCAATTTAGGACCCGAATCACACACTAAGGAACACCAGGGAATAATGAACTGTACTAAAATAACCTACCGCATTCGTGCAAAACAACTGAAATAGGCCCTTGTCTCTCAAAATAAGTAAAATAATTCCATAACATACATTCTCCCATGCACACCAGCAGGATATATACATATTTACATCAAGGGTATTTAAGCCACACCTATGTCCACTGGCAGCCAGAGCTAACACCGGCCCAGGGGACAACGGCAGCCCCAAATCATGCACGCCCCTGGCTGCCGAAGATAAGACCGTCTCGGAGGCCCCGGGCAGCCCCACAGCATGTGTGCCCCTGGCCACCGTCTGCCTCCGGGATCAAAAATGACCTCTCTTGCAATAGTGTCTCTCTTTACCACGGACTGCCTCACTCCTTGGGACCCACAGTGCTGCTGTCCGGCACGCCGCCCCTCCGTGCTCGTTGGTCCGCTCCCGACCGCTTTCAACATCGCCGTTGTGGCTCCAAACACTCCAGCCCCCTGTGGCCGAACTCCGGGGAGACCCGAAGCCTGCTCATTGGCGCTGCTCACTGCCTCGGGTGCCTAGCCGTACCACCCAGCACACTCGTCCAGGGCGCATTGAGCTCCGGCACTGAGACTCTGCCCGGCCTCTACGGTGCTTGGCACCTCCTCTCTGTTGTCTGAGGCACTCCGCTGTGCTGCCTCCATGCACAGCTGCTGTTGCTCACTCCCAGGGTTCACAGCATCACTTTCGCCGGTGTCGTTTGCCGACCCAGGCACCTTGCCGGTGCGCCCAGCACCCTAGTCCCAGGTGCTCTGCTGTGCTGTCTCCATGCCCAGTCGTAGCTGCTCTCTCCCGGGGCTCTCAGCTTCACTCTTGTCGGCGTCACTCTCCGACCCAGGTGCTTCATCGATGTTCTCAGCACCCTTGTCCCAGGCGCTCTGCTGCGTCATCTCCATGCCTGGCTGCAGCTGCTCTCCCCCAGGGCTCTCGGTGTCACTCCCGTCGGCATCACTCTCAGACCCAGGTGTCTCGTCGCTGCTCTTAGCACCCTCGTCCCAGGCGCTCCGCTGTGTCGTCTCCATGCCCGGCTGTCGCTGCTCTCTCCCAGGGTCCTCAGCCTGCATGTTCTAGCTGCCCAGCCTCCAGCTGCGGGGATGACTCCTGTCGCTGCTCTCCCTCTCCGCTGTCGTCTCACACCGCGCCGTCAAACTCACCAGTGCTACGGTCCTGTACTATGCTGCGCTCCTTGGCTGGCCCACTGTCTGCAGTGACCAGGAACTCCATCACTTGCAGCTCTGGTCCCACCTCGATGCCTATCTGGTAGCCTGGAACTTGCTTTTGGCGCGCAGTTAGCTTTGTGGCTAACTTGCTCATAGACAATGAGTGGGCCGTTAGCTTCTCCGAGCTAACTAGCCTAGCTCCCTTTGGCGCCAACACTCCCGCCACCCACAGCTTTGTGGTCCTTGTCTGCTCGGCGTAGTATTCAGCCAGCCATTCGACAGCATCCTCATAACACTCCGTTTCACCTAATGTACTGAGAATTCTTCGGCCTTCCGCGCCGAAATGGTGGACCAGAAGTGCTCGTCTTTGTCTCCCGTCGAGTCTACTTAGGCCCAGCACCCTGATGTAATCCTCAAACATGGCCCGCCACTTTGGCCACAGGATCACTGGCTCTCCCGTGTACTCCAGAAACAGTAGCAGGGATGGAGGTAGCCCATACGCTCCCATAATTTTTTCTTCTTGTCGCCAAAATGTTATGTATGAGAAAAGGAGTCGGAGTCTCTTCATGCAGGGAACCAACAACCAGCAACCAACTTTTATTATAGAACACAGAACTATATATACAAATGGCCGTGCCTGCCTGACGTCACACTGTGGGCGGGTACGGCAGACATACACACACTACACAACAGCAACCAGCACGATGGGGACTCAATCTATGGGAGAGAATAAACAGATGTCAATGACCAGCAAAAATATTTCATTGAGAGTGAAGAAAGGAGTGAAGCTCAGTGCATTACTGGAGGTCCCTCAGCTGTCTAAACGTATTAGCAGCATAACTAAAGGAAGGTTCAAGGTCACCTGATCCCACTCTAGCTATAGGCTATGTCAAAAAGGAAGGTTTTAACCCTATTCTTAAAAACAGATCGAGTCTGACTCCGGAATCCAGATTGGCAGCTAGTTCCAAAGGAGAGGAGCCTGATAACTGAAAGCTCTGCCCCCATTGTACTCTTAGAGATTCTAGGTATTACAAGTAATCCTGCATTTTGGGAGTGTAGTGCTCTGTTAGGATGATAAGGTACTATAGATCTTTTAAATAACAAAGGACCTAATTATTTAGAGCTGTGTAAGTGAGAAGAAGGATTTTAAACTTAATTATAAATTCTATGGGAAGCCAGTGAAGGGAGGCCAGATGTGATCTCTCTTTCTAGTATCTATTAAAACTCTAGCTGGAGCATTTTGGATCAGCTGAAGACTTTTTAAAGATGTTTTAGGACAGCCTGATAATAAAGAGTTACAATAATCTAATCTAGAGCTAACAAAAACATAGATTAGTTTCTCAGCATTACTCTGAGACAAGATGCTCCTAATCTTGGCAATATTATGCAAATGATGGTTGCTAGGGACCCAGGGATTTTGTGAAAGAATGTTCAGAGTTCCATAGGAAATTGTTTAATTTCGCTTCTGTGTGTGTATATATATATTTTATAGTAATATGTACATATGTATATTAGCTGCTCTTGCTTGCTTGTTTTTTTCTTGCCTTCTGATTGTTGCTCTGAGTGTTGCTATCCCTGTGCTGTTGCCATCCTGGAATTTCCCCATTGTGGGACTAATAAAGGCTTATCTTATCTTATCTTATCTTATCTTATCTTCTTAATTGGTCCAAAAATTTTTACAATACTTTGCCATTGTTGTGAATGGGTTCTGTAGTGGTTCTTCCATGTGAGTAGGTGGCAGTATGAATGCAGTATGTTTACTGCTGTCTTATTCTTATTCTTTGTGTGAGGGGGTTAATGTCCTTGTTAAAATGTGCTAGATCATGGTAACTAGATGAAAAACAGTGATGGAAAAATACTTGAAAAGAAAAGATTCAGACTGTTATGCTCAGTGTGCGAGGACAAGCCATCCAATAGTGCCATGGCCCCATGTAAGCTTAAATGCCATCTCCAAACAAAACAACCGTAACTTCAAGATGAAAACACAAACTATTTTGTTCATCTCTGTGAGCACATGGAAAACAGGTAACTTTAATGAGGAAAAACCTGTTCTTTTCAAGCCTAACTGCTATAAAAAAAACTAAAACAAGTCAGAGACTGAAAGCTGTGAAGGAAGTTCATGCCTTTGCCCAGTTCTTGCCAGGACATCAGCTTTTTACTCATCTAGACAGACCTAAGTTTCACACTGAGTGAAAATAAACTAATTTCAAGAATAAATTGTCATTACATATGTTGTAATAGGCTACAACGTTATCATTTTGCAACATTTTTGGTTGGTAGGGTGCCGCAAGCTGTCAATGTAAAAAGGGTTCCCCTGGCTCAAAAAAGGTTGAAAAACACAGCATTAGACAATTACACAAGGCTACTGTGACATTTATCAGCGTGGTTGTCATGCTTCAAATTCCTTATGACCAAGCCACCCTGTTATGATCCCCGTGCGCTATTATGCAGTGCACGGAGGGAGGAATGACAAGCCCACGAGCAGGGATTAGTTTGTGCACTTTATTAGCAAAGAACCCCCAACCATGTCCAGCAAACAGCCCCACAAAGAACGGGTTATGAAAATGATGAGTTTGGTCACCAGACATACAGGGACGCCACCTGGATGCTCTACAGCCCGAGGAGAGGAATGCCTAGTGCCGCAGGACTGCTGTCAGCACGGGGAGAAAGGCAACAAAGGCTTACCGAGCTGGAGCGATCCGGGGCGGTCCGTGCAGCCCGATGGATGAGAAAAAAGGCAGGAACAGCCGCTTACATCAACAAACTGAAACAGTCATAAAGCGCAAGACAAGACTATATAGTCAGGCTAAAAGTAATGAAGGGAATGACAACTTACATTCACGGAGGAACACGCTATCATAAATGAAGCACAATGAATGCTCCGGCGATCTCTCTCAACTCTCCGGGCGTTAAAGTAATCGTAACACTAATGAGGAAAGAGACCGCCGGTGTGAAGATGAGTGGGCTGGACATAATTGACAACTTGTGTGCTTGAGTGAGTGCAAGAGCGTGTGAATGAGAATGAATGAAGTGTGTGCGTTTATGTGTGTGAACACCCATAATGCAGATCAGCTGGCGATACTGACAGGAGGAGGAGGCGTGGCCAGGCTGTCAGGGAGCAAGGACCCCAAGGGCTCCCTGAAGTGCCAGATGGAAAATAAATAAGAAAGCGGGCCAAAACCCATAGTACAGGACTGGGTTTGGAACTGCCAAACCCAGGCTCATGACACACCCCACCACTGCTGTCACTATGCTCCACCCAGGAAGCTGATACAATCCCACCACAAACCTCTCTACAGAAGTTTTGTGCATGCTGAAAACACTCCATGCTCTCTCACACTCTTTCAAGGATAATGAGGATCCCAGTTATATTCTTAATACACTCCCCAAAACCTCACCAAGACCCTGCAAAGGCCATCCACATTCTGGCTGATTTCTAAGATCACAGCATTGCCTTTATCCAGTGTGAAAAAGGCTTAAATAGTTAATGCAAATGATGGACATGTGAACTTAACAGAGCGATAAAAATGTGAGCCTTTGGACATTACACAGCTCATTTTCTTGGTGGTGTTAATTATGTCATTACGGTGAGACAGTAAAACTCTACAGATTAATGTAGATAAAAAGTGAATACCTGCAGGTATTTTGTAGGAAATATGTGATAAATCAAATTAATTTTACCAAAATAATAGACAAATTGAAGCATGAAACTTTTTTATTGGAAAATTAACCTTTTTTCTTATACTGTATATTTCAAAACCCTTGTAAACATATATTTTGTTTTCTCTTATAAATTTATGATTTTTTTTCTTGTAAATATGCAATTTATTTCTCATAAAATTTACTATTTTCTTGTAAATTTGGAAGTCTTTTCTTATAAACTTGCAGGTTTTAATACAAATACTATTTGGTGTGTGTGTGTGTGTGTGTGTGTGTGTGTGTGTGTGTGTGTGTGTGTGTGTGTGTGTGTGTGTGTGTGTGTGTGTCCCCCTTTCCAACAATGCCTATTTGGCCCTTAACATCATTGCACATTACTGGTTCCTAATACTGGTTAAAGAGATTATTAAAGTAACACTCTGGCAAAAATCAAGTTTTTTCTGCTGTTAACATGTCTGTAACATGTTTCTTGTGATTTACAAGACATATCAAGAGCAAAATCATTCCAAACTCCAAAGTATGTTTTTCTGCTGTGAATGTCTGCTTAAGCAGGCAGATTTGGACAGAGCGTTTGCAACTACGTAAGTATTCCTGCTTAGCCTGATTGGTTATAACATTAACCAATCAGACAGATACTCTTGGCTACCTCGGGGGAAAAGGGAGGAGCCAAGGAGCAGCAGGATTGAGACAGAGGGGGATGAAGGCGTCTGTTTTGCAAAGCAAAGCAGTGGAGGAGGAGGCGGCCAATCCCAAGGGGTAGCAGCAAAGAGAGAGAGCGGAGAGAGGCGGGGTGGGGTGAGGTGGGGGTTTGAACATGGCTGTGCGAGACCACAGCCATATTCAAACTGAGCTGCTCTCAGCTCACTTCAACAGCAGACAGGGCGCTGTGCTATCTCAGAATCAGAATCAGAATCAGAATCAGAATCAGGTTTATTGCCATTGTTCATGTAGTACACAAACTAGGAATTTGTCTCGGTACAATGCTGCAACATTAAACATGATAAGATAAGAGAAATAAACTATACATGTAATAAAGTGTAGGATAAGATTAAGTGATACTGGTCAACAGTTAAAATATATATTAGCCAGCAGCAGATACTGTGGAGAACTATATAGTGCAGTCGGTAATGCAGGAAGAAAACAGTGATGATTGACATGAGTCTGGTTGAGCTGCTGTACATGGTGCACGAGAGTCACTTAGTGTTCAGCAGTCTAATGGCAGAGGGGAAGAAGCTGTTCATGTGACGGGAGGTTTTAGTCTGGATGGACCGAAGTCTTCTACCAGAGGGGAGGGGGGCAAACAGTACGTGACCAGGGTGTGAGGGATCGGCTATGATCCGGCCAGCACGCCTCCGGGTCCTGGAGATGTACAGATCCTGGAGAGATGGGAGCTTGCAGCCGATCACCTTCTCAGCAGTGCGCACGACGCGCTGCAGCCTTAGTCTGTCCCTGGCAGTGGCTCCTGCGTACCACACGGTTATGGAGGTGGTGAGGATGGGCTCGATGATGGCTGTGTAGAACTGCACTAACATCTTGGTGGGTAGCTTGAGCTTCCTCAGCTGCCGCAGGAAGAACATCCTCTGCTGGGCTTTTTTGATGAGTGAGCTGATGGTCAGCTCCCATTTGAGGTCCCTGGTGATGGTAGTGCCTAGGAAGCGGAAGGAATCAGCAGTGGTGATGGGAGAGCCTGAGAGGGTGAGGGGGGGCAGAGGAGTAGTGACTTTCCTGAAGTCTACAATCATCTCCACTGTCTTCAGAGCGTTCAGCTGCAGGTTGTTATTGCTGCACCAGGACGCCAGCTGGGCCACCTCTCTCCTGTAGGCGGACTCGTCGCCGTTGGAGATGAGCCCGATGAGGGTGGTGTCGTCCGCAAACTTGATCAACTTGACAGACTGGTGGCTGGAGGTGCAGGAGTTGGTGTAAAGGGAGAAGAGTAGGGGGGAAAGTACACAGCCCTGGGGTGATCCGGTGCTGATGCTAGTATAGTCTGAGACAGTCTTTCCCAGCCGCACATGCTGCCTCCGGTCCGTCAGGAAGTCGATGATCCACCTGCAGAGGGAGTCAGGCACGTTGAGCAGGGACAGCTTGTCCCGGAGCAGAGCGGGGCGGATGGTGTTGAATGCGGAGCTGAAGTCCACAAACAGGATCCTGGCGTAGGTTCCCGGGGAGTCCAGGTGCTGCAGGATGGAGTGGAGGGCCAGGTTGACTGCATCGTCTACAGACCTGTTGGCTCGGTAGGCAAACTGCAGCGGGTCCAGGAGAGGGGTGGTGATGGACTTGAGGTGGGACAGGACATCTCGCCGAACACGGCACCCCATCCACCGGCAACTGCAACGAGCCAGCGCCAGTTCTGCTTACCAGAAAGTGACCCACTGGATGGTTCACATTCCAGCCTCCAAGCGGCCCAGGCAGCAACTTTGCCTGCGGGTCGGGAGCACGGTGACCAATCATGTGCAAGCCATGCAGGTCGGGAATGCGGTGACCAATCACAAGCAAGCCCTGCAGGCTGCTAATTAGAATTTTCCCAGATCCATGCATACTTTTAAGTAGGTGCAAGATTTAAAATCTCTTTCCAAGCAATTCTAAGGCAATCAAAGTTTTTTTGTAGGTAAAAACCACAATATACTATTTTGGGCAATACATATTTATTTTTGAGGGGTTTTTAGGTGGTTTTAGAGCTGCCAGAGTGCACCTTTAATAGAGAATGGGCACTGATGTCATGTCATGCTGCATTCTGGGCAGTCGTCACCATTTTCGTGGTCTGGCTTCTTTGTTTACTTGTAGTTCACTGCAACTGCTAACGTGAACAGACATTCATGCAATGGAACGGAGCAAACAGAAAATTTAAATTCCTTTTTCAGAGAAGCTGAATAAGGAAACAAAGGAGCACTACCTTCAAAAAAACAGGGATGAGAATCCTCCGCGGATCCGAGGAATTCCTCGGATTTGATCATGTCTAGGGTCATTCTCGTGAATCGTCTAAATTCGAGGAAACAATTTTAGGGGGGGGGGTGAGGTCTGTTATGAGCGGCGAGTCGTATTTTCGATCGGCTGCTCAAATCCACCACGCAGAACGTGCTACCCAGCGAGATCAGTAATGTAATGTAACAAGGCCACTGATTGGCTGACACTTATTGAAGCAACCAATCAACAATTTTGTTATTCCTTTGTCATATCCCACACGCGGAGCGAAATGCAAATGGCGGACAATTCAATCAACCGAGTTTTCCCGATTTCGTGAAAATGGTGAACCTAAAACTCACGAAAGACAACAAAGCAAGAATTTTAGAAATCGACAAAGGGATAAGGAACAAGTTTCGTTGGGAATGGCTCGAAAAAAACTGTGTCAATGACTGTAAAGATCGGTAAAAATACCGAAGTTGTGGTTGAAAAAATGGCCGACTTCATACTTCATAGCGAAATGCGAAGTACCAGGGAAAGCCCAGTGTGTTTATTGTAACGATTTCTTGAGTTATGGATCTCGTGGCTGTGTTGCCTTAGTTGAGCATTGTTCAAAACAGAAACTTCTCAAAATTGTGGCTACAAGGAGATCGAATTACTCGCTCGTGCTGCGTTCAAAACGATCGATGGACACGGTCAAATTCAGATGCCAGTCAAAGTTCATCACAGTCGGCCCCGATTATGGCAATTAGTGATCGGAAGACACATTCCGAGGTAAGATTTTTTTTCTCGTTATAAGTAATGTACTTGAGAATTTTCGCGTAATGAATTTGTTAGGAAATAGCATGTGTAAGTTGTGACGTCATGCCTGTTTTGAAACACTAATTGATAATTTGAAACACTAAACATCTTTTAGGTTTTACTTACTTTCTTAGATTATCTTTCAAATATTAAAATACACTAATATGCAACTTTTTTATATTCCTAGTAACACTAACAAATGCACACATTAATAAATCAAAATGCTTGCAGAATGTCAGAATATTTTAATAAATGGGTGATGGACTTGGTGATGGAATTTTAATATTTATAATTTATTTTACTTGGTTAAATTATTTTGTCTGTTCTAGAACTATGTAAATGTAATTCTGTGTCAGTTCTAGGGGCGGCAGTTTAGGGGGCGGCTGTGGCACAGGTGTAGTGTGGCCGACTACTGATCGGAGGGTCATGGGTTCGATTCCCACTCTGTCTGAAGTCTGCATGTCAAAGTGTCCTTGAGCAAGACACTGAACCCCCAGTTGCTCCTGCTGACCAGGCTAGTGCCTGTGTGTGTATGGCAGCTCTGCCGCCATCAGTGTGTGAATGTGTGGGTGGATAGCAGGATCTGTAAAGCGCTTTGGTCATCCAGAGATGAGAAAAAGCGCTATATAAGTGAACGCCATTTACCATTCTAAACATATTAAATAGTAGTAAAATATAATTTAGTATTATTACATCAACATACCATTCAGATATCATAAATTTACACATGTGATGCAGCAGCAGATTAAAAAGGTAAACTATAAATGCATTTGTACTTACTTCTAACTTTAAATATAAGACCACATTTGAGCATTCTAAAACACCAGATTTCATTAGCAACGCCCCCCAGACCCCTCACCAAGGCTCTACCTTGGATCCGGCTTGGGGGACGCAGGCCTAACTAAGACCCCCGGCTTAGTTTCCTCTTTTTTTCCCAAACCCCATTCTCATCCCTGAAAAAAATAAAGAAATAAATGGGATTGATGAGCACAAGAAATGGACCACGGATCTTGACCAACTACCTGGAGTCACACTGTTAGATGTGTTTGCCTGCCTGGTTTGTGGGGTGAGTGCACACACCCATGAGCAATTTAAGAACGATAAATCATTAGAGGCTCATGTTCAATTCACCAATGGATGGGTCCAGCCGCCTCAAATCTTCAGGAAGAATGACCAGAAAACCGTAGTTTGGACAAAGGTAAGCAGTCATTGCTCTAAACACAGTTTTCTGCACAAGCATGTGTCTGTCTGCAGCTACAGACATTTTTTAAGTCCCAGTGGTGAAATGTTGGATTTCTGTTCAAATTTGTCATATGATGCTTCATAAGTATATACAGTATATACACATTATTACCAACAGGACATGAAATACCAGCAATGTGATAAACCCAACGCTCGTGCTGGCACACCGAAAAAAATTACCAGGATAATTAGCCGCTATAAAAACATACTAAATCAGGACAGTGACATTTTTATAGTCACCTGAAAGAGAAGAATCTGCTTAATTTAACAATACCAAACATACGGACGTCAGTCCCCAGCTGATATTGAATCCATGCTTAATGAAGGCTACAACGCACTGGGAATTCCCTTCCAGTGAGCACAGAAGGGGAACCCCAGCGTTGCGTAGCGTTTGTGTCCAGTTTTTTTTTTTTGTTAGTGATTGTTTTATCAGTACAATAAAACAGCAGATAGTTTTATGCAGCGTTGCTTTATGTATCTGTGAGTTCTGCTCGGCAACAACTGATGGTGCAGCTTCAATCATCTCTGACTGCTCAGTGTGCGTTTTAATTTCTAACATATGAGTAACACTCTCTGAGCCCATGTGTAACACTGAACAGGTTTCTAACTTACAACTACCATATAATGGCATACAGTGGTGTGAAAAAGTGTTTGCCCCTTCCTGATTTCTCTTTTTTTTTAATGTTTGTCGCACTTAAATGTTTCAGATCATCAAACAAATTTAAATATGAGACAAAGATAACACAAGTAAACACAAAATGCAGTTTTTAAATGAAGGTGTTTATTATGAAGGGGGAAAAAAAATCCAAACCGACATAGCCCTGTGTGAAAAAGTGATTGCCCCCCCCCAAACCTAATAACTGGTTGGGCCACCCTTAGCAGCAACAACTGCAATCAAGCGTTTGTGATAACTGGCAATGAGTCTTTTACAGCACTGTGGAGGAATTTTGGCCCACTCATCTTTGCGGAATTGTTGTAATTCAGCCACATTGGAGGGTTTTCCAGCATGAACTGCCTTTTTAAGGTCATGCCACACAGCATTTCAATCAGATTCAGGTCAGGACTTTGACTAGGCCACTCCAAAGTCTTCATTTTGTTTTTCTTAAGCCATTCAGAGGTGGACTTGCTGCTGTGTTTTGGATCATTGTCCTGCTGTAGAATCCAAGTGTGCTTCAGCTTGAGGTCATGAACAGATGGCCAGACGTTCTCCTTCAGGATTTTTTGGTAGACAGCAGAATTAATGGTTACATTTACCACAGCAAGTCTTCCAGGTCCTGAAGCAGCAAAACAGCCACAGACCATCACATACCACCACCATATTTTACTGTTGGTATCATGTTCCTTTTCTGAAATGCTGTGTTACTTTTACACCAGATGTAATGGGACATACACCTTCCAAAAAGTTCAACTTTTGTCTCGTTTCTGTGTCCACAGAGTATTTTCCCAAAAATCTTGGGGATCATCAAGATGTTTTCTGGCAAAACTGAGACGAGCCTTTATGTTCTTTTTGTTCAGCAGTGGTTTTCATCTTGGAACTCTGCCATGCTGGCCATTTTTGCCAAGTCTCTTTCTTATGGTGGAGTCATGAACACTGACCTTAACTGAGGCAAGTGAGGCCTGCAGTTCTTTAGATGTTGTTGTGGGGTCTTTTGTGACCTCTTGGATGAGTCGTAGCTGCGCTCTTGGGGCAATTTTGGTTGGCCAGCCACTCCTGGGAAGGTTCACAACTGTTCCATGTTTTTGCCATTTGTGATAAAGGCTCTCACTGTGGTTCACTGGAGCCCCAAAGCTTTAGAAATGACTTTATAACTTTTTCCAGACTGATAGAACTCAGTTACTTTGTTTCTCATTTGTTCCTGAATTTCTTTGGATCGCAGCATGATGTCTAGCTTTTGAAGATCTTTTGGTCTACTTCACTTTGTCAGGCAGGTCCTATTTAAGTGATTTCTTGATTTTGAGAACAGGTGTGGCAGTAATCAGGCCTGGGTGTGGCTAGAGAAATTGAACTCAGCTTTCCAAAGATGTGATAAACCACAGTTAATTTATGTTTTAACATGGGGGAAGGGCAATCACATTTTCACACAGGGCCATGTAGGTTTGGCTTTTTTTTTTTTACCCTTAATAATAAACACCTTCATTTAAAAACTGCATTTTCTGTTGACTTGTGTTGTCTTTGTCCATCCATCCATCTTCTACCGCTTTTCCGGAGGTCCGGGTCACGGAGGCAGCAGTTCAAGCAGAGAAGCCCAGACTTCCCTCTCCCCAGCCACCTGCTCCAGCTCTCCAGCTCAGATGGTTACCAAGGCGTTCCCAGACCAGCTGGGAGACATAGTCTTTCCACCGAGTCCTGGGTCTGCCCCGGGGTGTCCTCCCAGAGGGACGTGCCTGAAACACCTCAAGTGGGAGGCGTCCAGGAGGCATCCTAATCAGATGCCCATACCACCTAAACTGGCTCCTTTCAATGTGGAGGAGCAGTGGTTCTACTCTGAGCCTCTCCCAGATGACTGAGCTCCTCACCCTATCTCTGAGGGTGAGTCCAGCGATCCAATGAAGAAAGCTCATTTCAGCCGCTTGTATCCGCTATCTCATTCTTTCAGTCATTACCCAAAGCTCATGACCATAGGTGAGGGTAGGAACGTAGATTGACTGGTAAATCGACAGCTTTGCCTGAGAGCTTAGCTCCCTCTTCACCACAACAGACCGGGACAACATCCGCATCATTGCAGATGCTGCTCTGATCCGTCTGTCAGTCTCTCGCTCCATTCTCCCCTCACTTGTGAATAAAACTCCAAGATACTTAAACTACTCCACTTGGGGCAGGAGCCTGTCCCCAACTCGGAGAGGACAATCCACCTTTTTCCAGCTGAGGACCATCGACTTGGATTTGGAGGTACTGATTCTCATCCCAGCCACTTCAACACTCAGCGGCAAACTGTCCCAGTAAGAACTGTAGGTCATTGCTGGATGAAGCCAACAGGACAACATCATCTGCAAACAACAGAGATGAGATCCTGTGGTCACCAAGCATGACACCCTCCGTTCCCTTGCTGCGCCTAGAAATCTTGTCCATAAAAATTATGAACAGGATCGGTGACAAAGGGCAGCCCTGGTGGAGTCCAACTCTCACTGGGAATAAGTCCGATCGAGTGTTGGCAATACGAACCAAACTCACAACGGTCGTACAGAGACCAAATAGCTCGTAACTACAAGCCCGATACCCCATACTCCCAAAACTCACCCCACAAAAACCACCAGGGACGCAGTCGAACGCCTTCTCCAAGTCCACAAAACACATGTAAACTGGTTGGGCAAACTCCCACGAACCCTCGAGGATTCTCGAGAAGGTAAAGAACTGGTCCGATGTGCCACGGCCAGGATGAAAACCACATTGCTCCTCCTGGATCCGAGGTTCGACCAACAGCCGGACTCTCCTCTCCAGTACCGTGGCATAGACCTTCCCAGGGAGGCTGAGGAGTGTGATCCCTCTAAAGTTGGAGCACACCCTCCGGTCCCCTTTTTTAAAGAGAGGAACCACCACCCTGGTTTGCCATGCCAAAGGCACTGCCCCCAACCTCCACGCAATGTTGCAGAGGCGTGTCAACCATGACAGCCCTACAACATCCAGGGCCTTGAGGTACTCAGGGCGAATGTCGTCCACCCCTGTGGCCCAGCCACCAAAGAGATTTTTAACCACCTTGCCGACCTCAGCCCCTGTGATAGGCGAGTCATCCTCATCGTCCACAAGCCCTACTCCCTTGTTATCTTTGTCTAATATTTAAATTTGTTTGATGATCTGAAACATCTAAGTGTGACAAACATACAAAAAAATGAGAAATCAGGAAGGGAGCAGTTTTTCATACCACTGTATTTGCAGCGTTGGTTCACAGGAAAAACCCGCACAGAGCTCTGCTGCTGCCTGCAGCAGCACACAGAACTAAACACACGTACATGTACGTATAATGGGAACTGTCGGGGATGTGACTAAGCACTTTCAAGCGACAGGATAAAGATTTTTACCTTTAACTGCAGTCTGTAACATCAGCTGTCCAGTGTTGTTCTGATAAATATGCCAAAATGTCAGAACACCGGAGGAAGTGGATCCAATCAGCTGATCGCACTGGTGCACCGAAAAAAATAACTGGTATAATTAGCTGCTATAAAAACATACTAAATCAGGACAATGATGTTTTTATAGTCACCTGAAAGAGGAGAATCCCGATACCAAACAGTCCCCAGCTGATATTAAATGCATGCGTAAAGAAGGCAGCAAGTAATCACAACTTCAAGAAAAATCAAAGAAAATCAGCAACACTGAAAAGCTGCCATTAAAAAAAAAAAAAAAAAAACTGCTCCAAATTCGCAAGAGAAATTTGGAATAGCAGAGATGGGGAAATTATTTGATTTTGCCCTGTGTGTTTTTACACATTATTGAGAGCTGACAGAGAGCCGTGGCTGAGGTACAGCCAAAGGACGCAGCACTCAAGACAGCTGCTCTGGAGAGGGGACGTCTTTCTGCATTTCTAAATATTTTTTTAAATCGCAACTTACCTTGGTGAAAATGCCATGAACACACAACCGTGTGTGCAGGAATATTGTCGGAGGTGATGTCTTTTCTTCTGACCGCTGCAATCCATTCTATTCCATGCCTCTTTTTTTTTAGCTCGGAGACCCAATTCTCTCCACTTTTCTTCCAAGTAGGGAATTTAAAAAAAGCGTTCGCCGTTATCAATCTTTTTCCACGCCAATCATGAGCGCAGTTGTTGCATTTGATAATGCAGCAGAACTTCCCCATTCTAACATTGCGTGGCATTCGGCGGAATAATAATGTGATCGAAAGGACCACATTGGAAATAAGTGTATTCACTTTCTTGTGTCATCCTGGATTTTGTATGACATTTTATATGTAGTTTGAATAGCATATTCAGTGTCATTTTAAGGCTGCGTGTCCACAGGGAACATAAAAATGCTCTCAACCTGTTTTCCTGAGCTCTTTTCATGCGCTTATTAAAAAAGCACTCTGCCCAGTATCCTGGCAACCGCTTGACCTGTCACTTAAAGTGTGCTGGGGATTTCACAGATTTTGCTCTGAAACGCTCCACTCACTGGAATAAATCACATCAAACTGGTAAGAAAATACACATCCCTCCAAGCTTTGGCTGTTAAATATTGATTATGGTGTACCTTTGGGCTGAGTCTGATCGGCTGGTGAGAGAGGTGTGCAGCTGATGAACGCTGCAGCACTCTCAAAGTTGAACTTTTTTCAACTTTCACCGCCATGAGCACAGCAACAAAATATGCTGACTGCTGAGAGCGTTTTTGTGCTGAGGGCACTGAGTGCATTAAACGCCAGACTACAAAGAAAATGAACAGAAAATAGTCACCCCCAGCAGAAAAAAATGCATTTGGTGGACACGCAGCCTAACTGCATTCATTGCTCACTACTAAGCACAGACAGGTAGAACACTTTTCCCACAATTCCTTGCGTTTTTTTTCCATCGGGTGACATCATGCGCCCATTCTTAATAGTTGTCATCGGTAATTATAAAGTGCCAAACAACACAAAAATAAATGGGCTGTAACAGATGAAATTCCAAGTTAGTTTTCTGTACCTCTAAAAAGCGGGAGATGTCCCGTTTGTCGCTGACTCCCATAGCAACCACATTCTCAAAGAGCCAGAAGAACGGTCGCTCATCGCCAGGTTTTGGTCGGGCCTCGTGCAGCAAACGATAAAACTCGAAAAACAACCGTCCGGTTCCCTCTGTATGAGGACAAAGAAAGTTCAGCCTTCTTATTTCATTAAACCTGAAAGCTGTTTTTTTATGTAGCTCTTACCATACAGGCCTTTCCGTGCGGGGTTGACTATGGAGAGGTCATTGCAGGGGCTTCCTCCAATCACCAGGTCAAACGGACCCCACTCCTCGATCTGTTCACACAGCAGAAGTTTAGTTTGATGAAGACAAAATGAAACAATAAATGGTTAAAAAATGTCTACTTTACACACAATCTACAAAAAACAAAACACTTTCAATTTCAGGAGTGAGGGTGAGAAAAGCTAACTCACATGTTTGCGGGTGATGTTGCGAACATCTCCCACATACATGATGCGTCCCTGGTGCCGAACCATGCCAACGGTGATGGAGTCTTCACACACTTCAGAGGCAACATACTTGTCCACCTGAATGGCCAAATCTTTCAGCACCAGCAGACCTGAACAGATCAAAAACACACAGGGTGGATCCT
This sequence comes from Pholidichthys leucotaenia, assembly GCA_020510985.1. Taxonomy (NCBI): domain Eukaryota; kingdom Metazoa; phylum Chordata; class Actinopteri; order Cichliformes; family Pholidichthyidae; genus Pholidichthys; species Pholidichthys leucotaenia. The sequence continues at coordinate 286,488,972 of CM035842.1, forward strand.
TGTTTCATCCCTGAGGTATTTTTTTTTAATAATCAGCAGTGACTCCAGAGGAACTCCAGAAGTCTGAGAATCATCAGATGTTTCACGGAAATGTGACACCATTCAACAAACAAATAAATAAGCAGCTGATTGATTTTCCTAAGGCTGCACAAGCACATACCTGTAGCTATGCCATCAAACAGGGAGAGGACTCTGATTGGTTGCCTCATTTCTGCCGCAACTGGGGTGAACAACTTGGGCGGCTCCTAAATAGAGTTAGGAGGAAAAAGGAGAGTAAAGTCAAACAGGTATCAAGAGAGCAAAAAGAAAGACAAATACATTGATCATCTCTCTCATATGAGGCTCTTTTATGTATAAAATTCAGCTGAAGTAGAATCAGCTCACTGACTAAATGTGATCACGCTCTGTTCTGATGTGCATTAACCTTCATGGATAATTAAGAACTGACAAGCCCTGGAGCGTAACCCAGACTGACCCATGGATAATAACTGAGCTGCTTCTCACCTCATATTTTAGGAAAGGTTAGATTCCTTCTGTGTAATGTCATAATGTTTTATATTGTTCTGATTTTATCCAACTTGTGAACAAACTATAACCAGTGTTGATGCTGTTTAGAAGTAAATTAGGGTAGAAGTAGAAGCAACATCCATGAATACAAAGCATCGGCGTATTTCACTTCACCGGGGTTGTTTCTAGCTTTCTGAGGGCCCCATTTTTTGGAATGGAGAAGAGTTCTTTAAAATGTGTGGAAAAACTTATTTTGCCCAACAAAAACATTTAAAATATAAACTTGGGTCATTGTCTAGATGAACAGAAAAAAAATAAACCATTACACAGAAAAAAAATTTAACCAGTAGATGAATGATAAAAGAAGGTCACAAATTTACAAGAAAGAATTCAGAAATTTATTTAAAAATCATAGGAAAAAAAGTTGCAGATTTACAAGAAAATGAGTAATTTATGGAAAAAAAACTTGCAAATGTAAGATGGAAAAAGTTGTAAATTTATGTGAAAAAAGTTGAGAATAATTTTACCCCCCCCCCCCCCAAAAAAAAAGAAAATGTTGAGGGATAGCTTGGGGGCCCCTACAAGTAAAGCAGAGAAAACATACAAATTCCTGTTCATGGTTGTTGGCAAAGAAGTGCTGTAGTCTGCTGGGCCAGTCGTCCCGTCGCCGCAGGATCCCATAGGTGTTGCGGGGCCCACACATGTAGCAGTTCCAGGGGTCCTCCTCGATGGCCGCCGCCGCTGAGCCCATTCCAACCAGCAGATCCACGCACTCTACACAGAAACACCTGCACACAAACACAATGCTGTGCATTATAGAACACTATTACAGGTACTCCTTACTTGTGTAAAAAATACAGTTTTTCTTAAACATGTACTTAAGAAAGAGCAAAAAGTATCCTGCAATAAAATGATTCACAGCAGTACATTTCTGCAAAAAATTATATTTATATTTGAATAACTACCCAGCTCTGTAGAAAATTTCAGTGTATGATGCAAAGTCTTATACAATTTACTGTTAACCCAATGACCTATAAAGACGTAGGACTTTTAACACCTTTTATTAAGGAATTTACAGTATTTCTTAGAAATGAGTGAAGCCTTTTAATACTTTTTAACGACTGGAAGTAGCTGCTTTCACACTTAATCAAGTCTGCTGTAAATTACCTACAGTTAAACTATTTTAATTTTCTGCTCTGCAACTAACTCGTCTTCAGAGGTGGGGAGTAACTAATTTACTCAAGTACGTACATGTACTTATAAACAAAAAACTTTTGCATAAAATTCTAATTCTATGAGTAGTTTCATTGTAGTGGGACATTCATAAATAAAAACCTTCACTTTTACAGGTGCATTTAGTCGTAGTTTTTGAGTCTCTCCTTTTATTTCCACAGACTAACCCATTTAAGTAAGTAAAGCAGCAGATTTACAAAGCAAGTTACAGATTTCCAAGTAGAGTTGTACATTTTCAAGAAAAAGTCACAAACAGACCTCAAAAAAGGACATCTATCTATAAATGCAACAAATCTCTGTCTGTTTGTGTGTGTGTGTGCGTCTGTGTGTGTTTTCCTCAGATATCTCCCAAACTGTTCGTCAGACTGACCTCAGATTTTATAAGTGTTTTGCTGAGGTTACAAGGGTGTACATCTCCGAGTATGAAATTGCTCAGTGAAAATATGTAATTTTTATCAATAAAAGTTTAGCCACCACTCTGTCACTGCTCTGTCTCGTCATGCCTTGAAGTGTGGGTGGGGTTTCGGATTGACTTCGTGCTGATTGGATAATACGCGGCATCACAGCCATGCTGATTGGCTAATACAAGGCATCACAGCCATACTGATTGGCTAATACATGGCATCACAAGCATGCTGACTGGATAATAGGCGGCATCACGACCAGTCAGTCACCACAGTGAAAAACGACAAATTTGACTAGAAAAAGATAATTCTGACGATTTAATGCTTAAAAAAATTATACTATAATGTTGCCGTGATTGCTTGGCTCTAAAGGATAATTCAGCATATCGATGGCTGAAATGCCTATCTGCTGTCTGCAGGATTTTTTGATTTGCGGATTTCACTTTGGATGATGAGAACAAGGAAGGCTGCTCATATCTGTAAGACAGTCCTGCCCTTTGTTGAGACAGAAAATTATTCTAATGAAAAAATAGCATAGCATTCTGCAAGAAAACAAAGGTTTTTTTAGTTTTCTCAAAAAAGTGCATTTTTCAGTTAGGATGTTTTGCGTTTCGGCTATCGATATGTGGAGAACACGAGATGCACGGGTGTGCCGGGGGGGGGGGGGGGGGGGGACTGGCTTATCACAGTCCTTCCCAGGGAGTCCTTTGCAGCACCGTGGGTTCAACATGGCGCTCCTCCCAGTGCACGGCTATCTCAAAATTAAAAGCTAATAATAACAATATACCACCATGATTGTGGAACGGAATGACCAAATCAACTGTATATCATATGCAGACAGATATGCGCATGCTTTGACTAAACGACGACTGTGACAAAAAACGCCCAAATAACGAAATAAATAATTGTTTAGTTACTGACAAACAGGCAACACTGATGCAACATTTGCAGCCAAATGGGTCATTCTGCTGAGTATAATAATGTTCGGTGTTTTGTACTTATAATATTTCTAAAAAATATAAAAGGATGCACTACGATGGGTCTCAAATATTTGTAAACATGTCCAGTTATAATACTACATTTGTTTATTGACGATAGACTATAAACTACACACATAAACTAAAACAATTATAATGGTGACTGAACAACTCCCATTCCCCAAAGTGCAAGATACAACACTTATGAATATAAGTGATAAAAGATCAAACAAATAAGTCTGACAAAGAAATAAACAAGCGGTTCTTAAACAGTGGCTAATATTAGATGTCCCATTCATTTTCAATAATTCTGTAATTAATAGTCACACAATCAAATATTTGTCAAAGTCTAACATGTGACTGCCTACATATAGGCTACACCTCTGTATTCCACTTTCAAACACAGCCTACATTTGGGCCTGTGAAGCCTGATTGGGCTACCTGTTTTCAGACAGGAATACTTGCTTTCTACGGGCATGCACTAGTTTATTTGAAAAAAAAAAAAAAAAAATCTACGCTTAAACGGAAAAAAATAAATGCACAAGACAAATTATGAGGAAAAAAACATTTCAACTTTACAAAAGACATCAAAAATTCTGTGGGGGAAAAAGTGTTACGTTCATGCAAGGTAATGCTATTTTTACTTGCTGCCGTGTAATACAGTTCTTTAGTGACGTTCATCATCACCACCACTCCTGATCTCTGCTGCATCATATTCTCTCTTCTCTAATATGTCTCCATGCCGCTGACAGGAGCTGCTGATTGTCATTCCCTGGATCAGCGGTGTGCACTGACCTACAGCAGTTGTTGTTGCCACACATGAGCACTTCCCTGCCTCCACAGCAGATGGTGCAGTAGGACTGGTAGCCGTCGTCGTCGTACTGGTAGGCGCACTCCAGGAACGAGTTCTGCAGGAGGAACACAGAGGGGATCAAGAGAAGCCTCACTGACAAATCCATGACTGTTTATGGCTCAGATGATACAGCTGATGAATTTTTATAAACAGTGTTGTCGTTTTGTTGCAGGTGCTTCATATTATTAGGGTTTTCATTCACAGGCTATGCAAAGAAGCAGAAATGAGGCCTAAATTCAGTCAGACAGAAGTGGCTTCTTACTTTGCAGCCCTGACACATCGCTCCGACAAAGAGGGGATGCTCCAAGGAGACGTTGAGGCTTCCACAGGAGATGCAGATATCTGAGCGACCAACAAAAACATGACAAACGTCTGTCAGTTCAGGATACATTTTAGTTATTTTAATACAAGGATTTAAATGTCTACAATCTCTCTACAAATAATTATATTTCTTTATATATTAGATTTATAGTTAAGTTTGGGCAAAGATTAGACCAGAATACCACAATCACAATAAATATTCATTATAAACTGATGCTTTATCAATTTTAGGTTTTCTTACCTTCTATATTTCTGGTCTTCCTTTTAACTTCATAAATAAGTCTCTCTGGAAAACACATTAGAAAACATATTATGTCAAATATCCACAAGCAGGGCTGCACAATGTAAGGAAAACATGTAATATGTTATCATTTTATTGAATATTTCAATAGTGATATGACTTGCAGTATACTTATTTCACATAAATGTGCTATTTTTTTTCTCCAAAAGCATAAATAAGCACATGAAAAGGATGTTATTATTGCTGTTCAAGCTGTGTTTTGCAGTATGCATATTGCATGTGTTGATGTTGCAATAACAATAACATTTTGATACACTGGGCAGCCCTATACACAGAGAAATGCAGTCAATAAATAAAGCTTTTGAGTGTTTGTGTTACACGTACAACATTTGAATTGTTAGACTGGGAGGCAGAACTTCTGCAAACAAACACAACAGGAACAGAAGTTTGCTGTGGAAAAATTTCCTCTCGTTTACCTCTAGTGCCTTCATCGATCACCTCTCTGATCTTTGTCTTCTCGGCTGAGTTTTTGCGCGGCTTCTTCGCAGGTGGAGGCGTGTACGCGGCCTCGGGTTCTGTCCACATCTCTGGGTACACTTCCTTGTAGGAATTTTGTTCCTCTGTGGAGACATGGACTTAAAATTAATTAAGTTTTTTTTAATGGCTTCATATCCAAATATACATAAAACAATAGTAATCCACTGACATCTATACATACATTTGCCAAGATAATTAGAAGATTTTTGAAAAATCGACTTTAATAGGAACATGTTCTCTTAATGTTAAATCTGTGGCGGTGCCTTGCATGGCAGTGGTCCCTAGGGTGTGATCAGCATTGTGGACAGGAGAAACATAATTTTCTACTGTTTATAGTTTGCTGTGTATAATGAGAATGACAATAAAATTGTCGTTCTTTCTGCTTTCTTTCTTCTTAAACACTTATTATTATTATTATTATGTTAAATAATTTCTCCTCAGTTCATCAGGCATACATGTCCCCATTACATTTCAAAGGAAATGTTTGTCATGTGCTAGAATTACTTTACAGTTATACCAGCCCATCAGTGATGGAGCAGTTCATTCCAGCCTGATGAAATCACAGCAAGAGTGCTCAGATCTCCTGACTGTTGACCTTGACCTTAAGCACAACGGGCTTGGAGGAGTAATATTTTGACCTTTGAGAATGACCTTGATTTTGATCTCAACCTGGATGCAGACTGACCTGGGGATCATTGTGAATGAGTTTGGTGACCATTGGGGCAATTGCCTCGAAGGAGTAGCAATTTCCATGAAATCATCTAAGTGCCCAGGTCCCCTGACCTTTGACCTTGAGTACAACCTGGATGGAGACCCACATGAGGGTCACTGTGAGTAAATTTGGTGAGCATCAAGTCAGTTTCCTAGGAGGAGGAGTGATTCCCGGGAAATGTGGATGGATGGACAGACAGATGGATGAATGGACGCTTTGTCATCACATCGGCTTTGCCGGATGAGCTAAAAACTGATATTTATGATTTAAAACAATTAAGTTAAGGCATCTCTGCAGCTGTGGTTGTGTGTTTTAATGTTATGGTCCAGTGATTAATCTATATAATCTTTAAAATTGCCACAATAGTTGGTGTATACATTATTAGGAAACAGATGCTCCTAAATGTGATACATAGGTAAAAATATTAATAACAGGCTGTATGGAATGCATCTACTGGCTCTCCAGTGTAACTTTACACTGGTTTTTCTATAATGCACAGCATAGCATTTTGGTTCAATTAACAGTTAATAAGTGCCACTTATACAATTAATGCTAGTAACTTTCACAATCTGACTGAAACACAAAGAAACATTTTTAAATTTGAGTCAAAGGTTTAACGACATGACTGACTTTTTGAAATTCTTAAAAACCACGGTCTCAAGAGCTGCAGCTGGTTAAAATAAATCTCCACAAATCTGAATCTAGATCACTGGCCCGTGCAGTATAAATACAGGGCGTCTTCACAAAAGTGTGTGAGTGCAGCGGCGGCTGCGTACCCTCTCGAGGGTCCAGTGATTGTGGACCGGCGGGCAGAAAACCGGTCATGGCCCACTCTATCATCTGTCTGGTCTGAAGGTCCACCGCCTCGGCCTCATCATGGCCTTCACAGGAAGGAAAAGATTTCCCCGCCCGCACGCTGGCCACCTAAACACAAAACAAACAAGGGCCAGCACACTTACTAACCAGTCTCCCAATGTTTGGTAATACTGGCAACAAAATACACCCAAGTCCCAGATGTGGTCTTCATGCTGAAATCCACCATGACTGTTAAACAGTCAATATGAACAAAATAAAGAATATCAGCATAACAAAAATATTATTAACTCTTTGATTTACAAAGTCAGACACTAAAACAATATTAAACTGATGAAAATCTTCTGGTGTGCATGTAATCTGTTTGATTATGTTTTATATTGAAAGCTTTATAGAAAAGGGAAAAAAGATTAAAAATGTCAATTTATGAGAATAAAATACTTTACAAAAAAGTGCAAAGTTCTGAGAAAGAAAAAGCATAAATTGAGAAAAAAAACACTTCTCAGAATATTACTCCCTCTAATCAGCATTAATTTTAAGTGCAGTTATTTTATCAACTAAAACTAGAAATTTAAAATGACCATTTTTACATGGTTCTACTGACACCTAATTTTAGTCGAGGTTTAATCTTATTTAGTCTTCGTACTAGTCATAGTTTCATTTTAGTTTATTCATTATCATCAGTGGTTTTAGTCTAGTTTTAGCTGACAAAAACTGAGTTGACTAAATAGTTTAGTCGACTAAATTAACATTGCCTCTAATCGTTATTTTTTTATTACTCTAAATTATCCTAATAAGCTGTCATAAATCTGACCCTAGCTTCTGGAAAAGATAAACACATTATCTAAATGATGTGAACAGTAAGATAATAACAGTTACAGATAAGAAATCATAAAATATATTCTGGTGTATTTATAGCAGTCAGTGACGTGTGGTCAGGGGAGGCAGGTGAGGCTGAAAATCACAGTCAGACGATGTGCAGTACCAGCGAGAGGGGGCGTGCTTGAGCACCGTAAGCACAGTTTTTTTTTTTTTTTAAATATAAGGAAGATAAGGATATTTTTTTTAATAAAGTCACAGTGATTTTTGTCCAGCACAGGTCAGTGACAACAGTATGTACAGGGATGAGTGAAATCAATTGTGGGTGTTAATGCTGAAAACAGGAAGCTTTCATCTCTCATGGTTGCTGAGGAGTCACTTATTTGATTATTTTTAAGGCCTTTGGTTAGCATGCAGACTATTTCATACGGAAAGCCATCTGGGTCAAAGACATGCAAAAAATACAGTTTTTCTTAAACATGTACTTAAGAAAGACCAAAAAGTATCCTGCAATAAAATGACTCACAACAGTACAATTCTGCAAAAAATTATATTTATATTTGAATAACTACCCAGCTCTGTAGAAAATTTCAGTGTATGATGCAAAGTCTTATACAATTTACTGTTAACCCAATGACCTATAAAGACGTAGGACTTTTTAACACCTTTTATTAAGGAATTTACAGTATTTCTTAGAAATGAGAGAAGCCTTTTAACACTTTTTAATGACTGGAAGTAGCTGCTTTCACACTTAATCAAGTCTGCTGTAAGTTACCTACAGTTAAACTATTTTAATTTTCTGCTCTGCAACTAACTCGTCTTCAGAGGTGGGGAGTAACTAATTTACTCAAGTACGTACATGTACTTATAAACAAGAAACTTTTGCATAAAATTCTAATTCTATGAGTAGTTTCATTGTAGTGGGACATTCATAAATAAAAACCTTCACTTTTACAGGTGCATTTAGTCATAGTTTTTGAGTCTCTCTTTTTATTTCCACAGACTAACCCATTTAAGTAAGTAAAGCAGCAGATTTACAAAGCAAGTTACAGATTTGCAAGTAGAGTTGTACATTTTCAAGAAAAAGTCACAAACAGACCTCAAAAAAGGACATCTATCTATAAATGCTGCAAATCTCTGTCTGTTTGTGTGTGTGCGTCTGTGTGGGTGTTTTCCTCAGATATCTCCCAAACCGTTAGTCAGACTGGCCTCAGATTTTATGTGTTTTGCTGAGGATACGAGGGTGTGCATCTCCGAGTATGAAATTGCTCAGTGAAAATATGTAATTTTTATCAATAAAAGTTTAGCCACCACTCTGTTACCGCTCTGTCTCATCATGCCCTGAAGTGTGGGCGGGGTTTCGGATTGACTCCGTGCTGATTGGATAATACGCGGCATCACAGCCATGCTGATTGATTAATACATGGCATCACAGCCATGCTGATTGGCTAATACATGGCATCACAAGCATGCTGATTGGATAATAGGCGGCATCACAACCAGCCAGTCACCACAGTGAAAAACGACAAATTGGACTAGAAAAAGATAATACTGAAGATTTAATGCTTAAAAAATTATACTATAATGTTGCCGTGATTGCTTGGATATAAAGGATAATTCAGCATATCGATGGCTGAAATGCCTATCTCCTGTCTGCAGGATTTTTTGATTTGTCGATTTCACTTTGGATGATGAAAACAAGGAAGGCTGCTCATATCTGCAAGACAGTCCTGCCCTTTGTTGTGACAGAAGATTATTCTAATGAAAAAATAGCATAGCATTCTGCAAGAAAACAAAAAGTTTTTTTTTAGTTTTCTCAAAAAAGTGCATTTTTCAGTTAGGATGTTTTGCATTTCGGCCAGAAACGCAAACTCTGAAGACTAAATAAGACTAAACCAGTCAGTGACGTGCGGGCAGGTGAGGCTGAAAATCACAGTCAGACGCTGTGCAGTACCAGCGAGAGGGGGCGTGCTTGACCACCGTAAGCACAGTTTTTTTTTTAAAATAAAGGAAGATAAGGATATTTTTTTAACAAAGGCACAGTGATTTTTGTCCAGCACAGGCAAATTTACTTCATTTACAAGTAGAGGTAAGACCATGCATGCTTAGTAGTTGTAAACACTACTAATAATTTGTAATGAAAGCACCAAGGTGATGATGTCTCGGTGCCAGAGCCTTGGTATGCGTTCTCGGATCATCACCAAAATGTTATGGATTCCTCTCTAGCCCAAGGACCACCTCTAGTAAAAATGTCATTCAAATCCATCCAGTAGTTTTGGAGTACACACATGCGCAATGAAAATAATCTGCAGTTCACATGCCTGTACTGTCGGCGGCAGCCAAGAGCCACCAAACTGATTTGAACAGCTGCAATCCAAACACAAAAGGAGAGCACAATGGCAGATGTTTTAAAATGGCGGAAGCGATGGAGGTACGTGAATACAAGACAATCAAGACGAACAGGAGTTTTTGCTGTTTAGTGGCAGAGGAACAAAACAGAAGGTCAAAAAGACGGACATTTGTTCATCCAGTATTGACTGATTGCTCAGTACTTCCCTCTGGTGGGAGTTTTCGGGCGCATGCGCAGTTCACTGAATGTTGGGACTTGTAGTTTTCAGCGAGTTTTTAGCGAGTTTTACCTTGTCCTTCCTCTGCAAAATTAAACAGCAAAACCAGTGTGAAAACAACTGATGTGATGAATAAATGGTGTAGTTGCTGAATACGGATTTCTTTTTTCAGTAACAGCTATTTTATAACAGTTCAGCTTGACGTGCTGTAAAAAAAACGTGCTGTGTTGTGCTGTAAAAAAGTCGCACTGCCACCTCTAGTGGCCCGGCATAGTTATTACAATACCTTTTCCATCAGCTCCTTTGACGTTAAAGGTGAGTTAAATTTGTGTTTATTTCAAAAACAAAGCCTTATCTCGGAATACTAGCAAATTGAAAGTCAAGAAAATATGGCGATACAATGATACAAGCCTTTAGTTGCACTTAATTGTGACTGGGCAAGCTGAAAAGCTGGTAACAGACAGATACACACACACACACACACACACACACACACACACACACACACACACTGACTGATTACTGTATGCCTCTGTTGTCACCGAGGCATAATAATGGGTGTAAATTGTGGAGCACCAACACACAGAGATGCAGCTCTCTGAACCACTATAATTTAATTATTCCTTGGCCAAAAACAAAGTATAATGAATTTTGTGGCGAAAAACACTGTTTGTAAAATAACTTAATACATTATACTTGTGTAATTGAGCGTCTTTGCATATTGTCTATACTCAGGAGAGTTCTAAAATGAAAGCATGGACTTTTATTACTGCATTTTCTGTGTATTCCATTAAGAGGTAATTCAATAAAATACCTTACACTTGTTTTGTTAAAATTATTTATAAAATCCGATTTGTACATCTGACCCTGAAAGCATCACAGCCTCACCAGAAATGAAAGTCACCGCAGGTCAGCGACAACAGTATGTACAGTGATGAGTGACATCAAATGTGGGTGTTAATGCTGAAAACAGGAAGCTTTCATCTCTCACGGTTGCTGAGGAGTCACTTATTTGATCATTTTTAAGGCCTTTGGTTAGCATGCAGACTATTTCATACGGAAAGCCATCTGGGTCAAAGACATGCAAATTTAGTGTGCAAACAATATGCAAATAAAAGGCAAATAACATGCAAATATTATGCAAATAATATGAAAACAATGTGTGAACTATGTGAAAACAAAGTGAATGCACTGTGAAAATGAGCCAAAAAAAAGAAGAAAAGTGTTATCAGTGGCTCCAGTAACATGTGGCAGTAAAAAGTGTTTTTTGTTGTTGGATTGCTATCAAATATCAAAAGTGCAGGCTTAAATACTCTCAAAATGCAATTATAAGCGATTTTTATCTGATCTGCCAAACCACTTCTAAAGATAGTCAGGGACAATTGCTGAGCATATTTAACAGAAATATGAATTCAGTTCCATCTCCTTTAACTCAGAATCAGAATCAGAATCAGAATCAGAATCAGGTTTATTGCCATTGTTCATGTAGTACACAAACTAGGAATTTGTCTCGGTACAATGCTGCAACATTAAACATGATAAGATAAGAGAAATAAACTATACATGTAATAAAGTGTAGGATAAGATTAAGTGATACTGGTCAACAGTTAAAATATATATTAGCCAGCAGCAGATACTGTGGAGAACTATATAGTGCAGTCGGTAATGCAGGAAGAAAACAGTGATGATTGACATGAGTCTGGTTGAGCTGCTGTACATGGTGCACGAGAGTCACTTAGTGTTCAGCAGTCTAATGGCAGAGGGGAAGAAGCTGTTCATGTGACGGGAGGTTTTAGTCTGGATGGACCGAAGTCTTCTACCAGAGGGGAGGGGGGCAAACAGTACATGACCAGGGTGTGAGGGATCGGCTATGATCCGGCCAGCACGCCTCCGGGTCCTGGAGATGTACAGATCCTGGAGAGATGGGAGCTTGCAGCCGATCACCTTCTCAGCAGTGCGCACGACGCGCTGCAGCCTTAGTCTGTCCCTGGCAGTGGCTCCTGCGTACCACACGGTTATGGAGGTGGTGAGGATGGACTCGATGATGGCTGTGTAGAACTGCACTAACATCTTGGTGGGTAGCTTGAGCTTCCTCAGCTGCCGCAGGCCTCGAGGCCTGCATTAAACCCCAATTATTTCTTACCATGCAAAAAGATGACTATTGAAAAAAGTCCATAGTGTTTATTTATGTTTATTTAAGTTTGACAACATATTTAAAAGCTCCTATACACAAGTACAAAAAAAACATTCAACACCCTCCCCCAAAAGTACACAATTAAAAAAAATACATTATTGCACTATATAAATATGAAGATGTTACTTTTATCAAATGTGTCAAATTTCAGACACTGCGGGGAAATGATAGGATTAGTAAAGTGGAAAGCTATAAACAGGAGAAAAAAGTCACAAATTTATTAGGGGTGGGAGAAATAATCATTTTTTAGACGCATCAAATAAGTAGAAGATTCTGAATTGATGGATAAACATCAAAGAATCAATTTTTACATGTCCAGAGTTCAGCTGGAACTGAAAAGTAACTGAAAAGTAACTGGGTACTGTAATATCTGTGGTAAATGTAACGTTCCAGTTGACTTGTCATATCTTGTTTCCATTTGTTTTATTAACAAAAAAGTACCAAGACTAATTTGCCATTGTTGTGCATGGGTACAACAATGCACAACAACGGAAAATTATTTGCAATTTTTGGACCAAGGGCAGCGCGGTGGCGGAGTGGTTAGCACTGTGGCAGCACAGCAACTCACCCTTGGCCAGGGGGATCCTGGGTTCGATCCCAGCCCCCAACCAACAGTGATCTGTGTGGCATTTGCATGTTCTCCCCGTGTCTGCGTGGGTTTACTCCGGGATTTCTCCGGTTTCCTCCCACACGCCAAAAAACATGCAAGTTAGGTTAATTGGCATCAAAACTGGGGATTCTAAATTGTCCTTAGGTATGACTGTGAGAGTGAATGGTTGTCTGTCTCTCTGTGTTGGTCCTGCGATGGACTGGCGATCTATCCAGGGTGTACCCTGCCTCTTGCCCAAAGATGCTGGGATAGGCTCCAGCCCCCCCGCGACCCGAAAAGGATTAAGTGGAAGAAGATGAATGAATGAATGAATTTTTGGACCGATTGAGAAGTGAAATTAGAAAATTTCCTACAGAAACCTGAGCGTTCCAGGGAACCCTGGCTGAAGAACACTGTTACAGCAACATCACAGCCTTCTGAATCAGACTCGAAATGAATCGTGAGGAGCCTAGAGATTTCCACCCCTAAAATTTATGAAAAATAAGTTGCAAATTTATTGTTAAAAAGTTGCAAATTTGCATGTAAAATGCCACAAATTTATCACAATGTTGCAGATTTGTCACCAAAGTTGTAAATTTAAGAGAAAAGAACACATTAATGTGAAAATAAATCAAATTTAAAGAAAGCAGTCACAAATGCATGAGAAAAATTGAGAGTAAAGGTAATGCTACTTTTACTTGACTACAATTAGTGGTTATTCTACACATTACTTATTATTCTATTACCCGCCCAAATATGCATGCTTGTAAATGTGACGTCCTCCCTCACAGTAGACGGCAACATGATAATACCAGGTGCGAATGCATGTGGTCAAGCACTATTCCAAAGTAAGCCAATCAGTAAAAACACATTCTAAAGCCAGGTGTAAATGAAACCTCAAACATTTTCGGTTTTGGAATGTCCTATGTTGATCTTTCTATGGAATTTAATAACGTGAACAAAAAACCAAGATCCTACATCCCATCGGATCCCACGAATAAAAGTACAAAGCAAGCCAGAGACAATGTTCACAACTAAAAAACGAGCCACACTCAAAATCATAGGCTTTGCTGCTGTTATACTCACATGAAGTTATTAACACTTTGTGGGCAGTTATAGCGGAACTCCTCCACAAATACAAAATAGCAACCAGCACCACAGCATAATACCAGCACATTTGTAATTGTCTTCTTTCTAATGTTTTTTTTTAACTTTGTTTTTATAATAAGAAAATCAGCATGAAACACTCATTTAATTGGACATATTTCCACACTCTGGCAGTGAGTCTAAACTGAGGGCTCATTACCTGCAGAGCCTCAAAGATGGCTTTCCGGTACATGGACTGTTTGGTGTAGGTTGGCTGGTGGAAGACAGATGAAAATGAGCTCAGATGCATCAGCTTCTCCACACAGACCTGCCAAAAAAAAGAATAAAAGAACACAGAAAGCTGTGAATTATGTGACAAGAGAACAGTCCTTGAAATCTTTAATGAGAGACACTGTTCAGGTTTTAGAGAAAGAGCACTCAAATTCCTGATGCAACAGAATTTTCTTAGTTCACTGAAGTTTGAATGACAAATATTCAAAAGGTAAAAGATGAGAAAAATCAAGGTTGCCTTTCATTAAATAATCGAGAAAGAACTTAACAGTAGTGAAATATTGTTGACTTTATCTGAGTAACATTATATTGTATATGGAAAGCTTTTGAATGCCACAATAAGGGCTCTATTCTGACAACACCTAAATATGGTAACCTTACATGAATCAAACAACAACAAGTTACTGCAATAAGAGGCTCATATTTAGTAGATCACAATGGGCCTTTAGGGATAAGCATGAAGAAATATCTGCTTACGGTAGACTCAGTAACTGAATTTCCCTCTGAGGATGAATAAAGTGAATCTGAATCTTAATGAGTGTTAAGTTTAAATGTTATTTCTCACCATTTCACAAAGAAATCTGAAAGTATTCAAGTAAATTAAACTACACAACAAAAATGGTTTGGGATAAATGGTTACTAATAGTGAATATATAAAATAAATTAAAAAATATAAAGTATTTGCATATTGATACAACAATTAGCTCCAACAGAGCAATTTTCTATGGACAGGAGTTAGGATGCATGTCCACCTTGTGGTGTTCAGCGGGCGAGCCCTCTGGTGGTACCAGGTGAGATCATCCTAACATCTCTCTCTCTTTGCAGACCGAGGCAATCCTGATTACTGATGCCGTAATTATCTCCACCTACGTCCACTTACCCGGGAGTATAAGTAGGAGTGGTGGAGAGCAGTTCAGCGTGAGACCGACTTGGTAAAGCTGTCAACGAAGTCAAGCCTCAAAGAATCTTGCTCAGTGAAAATCTGTCTCTTGTTGTTGATAATCCTCTTTGCTCTGCTTCAGGTAAAGCTGTTGCACCAGCCTGTCAGTGAGGATGCCCTGGTCTTGCATGCTCGCCTGCCCGCTCCATGCAAATGGCCCATTTGGACTTCGTATCTGGCTCTAATCTCCCTCAGTATCTCAGAAAGAATTTTGCCCGCAGACAGGGACATCAAGTTTGGGTAGCCCAGAACGCAGCCCAACCATCCTGAAACCAACAGGGGAAGGATCACTTATTAATTCCGCACCTGCTGGCTACGGCTCTTTCAACAGCGAGCCTCTATTCCATAACCAAATTGCCCATTGTGAACTGTGACCCAGACTTACCATCTTCCTTTTTTCCTTAGGCCGCTTCCCGGTGGTGAGGGCAAACGCTCAGGAATTACTGTTACAAATTTTGCAATAAAATGCTTATTTTAACTATTTTGGTCTCTGCCTCCCTCTTGTGACTGTTCTCGCACCTGGGTCCTCTGGTCAGCAATCATGACACACCTAGGGGCAGATTTACTAAGGCAGTGCAAATTAGCAAGTGCGCAACTTAGACTGAGGGAGTGGTCAATTTTTGCCAGTGATCTACTAACAACACGCAAAATTATGAACACAAACGCAGACACTTCATTTCAATAATGACCACCCATCCACCAACAGCACCGCAAAATTGCGCACAGGCACACCTGATGAGGATGCGGGTCATCAACATAGGCACAGCCAGTTCGGAGGAGCATAACATAGTTTTTTAAGCTTTTTTTTTTAAAGCTTCTGTTTAAGTGCAAACCCCAGTAAAATAGTTTATATTTGTTCATCACATATCAAAGTTTTGATTTTCATTCCACATGGCAGACTCCTTTGTTTAATATGTATAAATTAAGGGCTATTTATGAATAAATTGATCATTGACCAACATGCCTATTTTATTAACACAAGAATCGTCAAACTGGTCTGATGGAGACGCTGGGGTTTTATTATGTGAATAGTTTTGTTTTAACAAATTCTACAGGTCTCCCAGTTCCTGACTTTTCATAAATACTGTATATGCATTTTATCTTTTATGAAAACTGGAACATAATAAAATTAAACACACATGATTTCACTTATTCCTCGGACAGCTGCCAGACTGCTGTCATTGAGTTACTACGATGTTGCAATGTCGGGGGACGTATATTGATCTGTGCTCCTTTTGGCCACTCCAGGTAGAAAAGGCTGTACTATTCTATGGATACAAATTCATTGTTTAGGAAAGCTTTTTTTCATTTTATTTATTTGACCTTTATTTTACCAGGTAAAATATTTGAGAGCAGTTTTCACCAGAAATGTCCTAATGTGTCATCGTATGTACTTAATGTTTGCTTGTATTCTTGTTCTTAGTCCTATTTGTGTAGAGATTTTGCCCCGAGATGTAAAGTGCATTATAAATTACATAAATAATAATAATAATAATAATAATAATAATAATAATAATAATAATAATAAAATTAATAATAATAATAATAATAATAATAATTATTATTATTATTATTATTATTATTATTATTTTATTATTGTTATTGTTATTGTTATGCTATATATACAGTGGTGTGAAAAAGTGTATGTCCCCTTCCTAATTTCTCATTTTTTGTATGTTTGTCACACTTAAATGCTTCAGATCATCAAACAAATTTAAATATTAGACAAAGATAACACAAGTAAACACAAAATGCAGTTTTTAAATGAAGGTGTTTATTATTAAAGGTAAAAAAAAATCCAAACCTACATGGCCCTGTGTGAAAAAGTGATTGCCCCCTCTGTCAAAACAAATTAACTGTGGTTTATCACATCTTTGGAAAGCTGAGTTCAATTTCTCTAGCCACACCCAGGCCTGATTACTGCCACACCTGTTCTCAATCAAGAAATCACTTAAATAGGACCTGCCTGACAAAGTCAAGTAGACCAAAAGATCCTCAAAAGCTTGACATCATGCTGCAATCCAAAGAAATTCAGGAACAAATGAGAAACAAAGTAAGTGAGATCTATCAGTCTGGAAAAAGTTATAAAGCCATTTCTAAAGCTTTGGGACTCCAGCGAACCACAGTGAGAGCCATTATGGACAAATGGCAAAAACATGGAACAGTGGTGAACCTTCCCAGAAGCGACTGGCCGACCAAATTTACTCCAAGAGGTCACAAAAGACCTCACAACAACATCCAAAGAACTGCAGGCCTCACTTGCCTCAGTTAAGGTCAGTGTTCATGACTCCACCATAAGAAAGAGACTTGGCAAAAATGGCCAGCATGACAGAGTTCCAAAATGAAAACCACTGCTGAGCAAAAAGAACGTAAAGGCTCGTCTCAGTTTTGTGAGAAAACATCTTGATGATCCCCAAGACTTTGGGGAAAATACTTTGTGGACTGAGACAAAAGTTGAACTTTTTGGAAGGTGTGTGTCCCATTACATCCGGTGTAAAAGTAACAACATTTCAGAAAAGGAACATGATACCAACAGTAAAATATGGTGGTGGTAGTGTGATGGTCTAGTGTTGTTCTGCTGCTTCAGGACCTGGAAGACTTGCTGTGGTAAATGGAACCATGCATTCTGCTGTCTACCACAAAATCTTGAAGGAGAATGTCCGGTCATCTGTTTGTGACCTCAAGCTGAAGCGCACTTGGGTTCTGCAACAGGACAATGATCTAAAACACACCAGCAAGTCCACCTCTGAATGGCTTAAGAAAAACAAAATGAAGACTTTGGAGTGGCCTAGTCAAAGTCCTGACCTGAATCCGATTGAGATGCTGTGGCATGACCTTAAAAAGGTGGTTCATGCTGGAAAACCCTCCAATGTGGCTGAATTACAACAACTCTGCAAAGATGAGTGGGCCAAAATTCCTCCACAGTGTTGTAAAAGACTCATTGCCAGCTGTCACAATTGCCCTTCAGGGCAGGAAAAAAGGCTCCACGCGCAGGCTGTGAGTTTGCAAATTTATTGGAGAGAACACAGAGTTAAAACACTAGTGATTAAGGAAAATGCAGGCAAGCAAAAATAGCTAACTGCTAAGGCGAGGGGGATCGCCGGCTAAACCTGGAGACAGAGCTAGGTACACACATAGGGGAATTACAAGGAACTTACGTGTAGTAGATGTAAGATGAAAGTAGGGTGCTGCACCGGACAAAAGTGTGCAGCCCCTTAAATAAGGCTAAACACAAAATAAGGCAAGTGATAACAGGTGTGGTAAACCTGAGCGGGTAGGAGAAAACAAAGAAACAATTTAGACCACTGACAGCTGTCAAGCCCGAGAGAGAGAACACAAGAGAATACAAATATAAAGACATGGCAGAAGTGAGGACAGGGAACCTCAAAAATACAAAAAACAAACTATAACAAACGTAAATGGGAAAATAAATCATATTGACAACTCAAAATGACAACACAGTACAAAATACGAAAAAAAAAAAAGCAAACAACCTGAGCCTGGTGGGGTCCCCCCGCAGTAAGAACATGACAGCCAGCTATCGCAAACGCTTGATTGCAGTTGTTGCTGCTAAGGCCCAACAAGTTATTAGGTTTAGGGGGAAATCACTTTTTCACACAGGGTCATGTAGGTTTGGATTTTTGTTTCCCTTAATAATAAACACCTTCATTTAAAAACTGCATTTTGTGTTTACTTGTGTTATCTTTGTCTAATATTTAAATTCATTTGATGATCTGAAACATTTAAGTTTGACAAACATGCAAAAAATGAGAAGTCGGGAAGGGGGCAAACACTTTTCACACCACTGTAAACAAATGAAACTTTAAAAAATCCTCTGCCGGCTGATGTCCAGTTCAACACAACACCGATCTCTGTGAGATTGTTTCTGTTCATATTAATCTGTTCTGTCATGCCAAATCAAGTCACATGCAGGGAGAAGCTTCTCTCTCTTTGGCCACACACCCTCGGTTCTCGCTGGTGTCTCCTGGCACCAGCGATCGCGCAGATGAATTAAGACAAGCTTTTTGGGGGCGTTAAATCCTGGTGCATTTAGCAGGATACTGACAACCACAAACCTTACTAAATCATCTTGCGCTAGTCATTTAAATACTCCCCTCTCTCAAATTTGCACGGTGATATGACAACTCCCACAAATACATATGCAATGAGGCCAGATGCAAAATTAACATAGCCCACACCTTTCCACTGCTAATTTTGCCCTGCACATTTTAGTAAATCTCGACAGTAGTTTTTTAACACCAAAACAAGGTTTTGTGATGGTGCAGCATGTTAGTAAATCTGCCCCTAGTGCGTAAAAATGCTCTCGGCCTATTTTTCTGGGAACTTCACAGGTGCTCTTAAAGAAAAAATCTCCACCCTGTATCTTAGAAAAAGCTTGGCCTGTCACTCACAGGTTGCCATCAGTTTTCACAGATTTTTCACAGAAACCCTCTACTAACTCGACTAAACCACATCAAACTGGTTAGAAAACATGCATCCCTGCAAAATTTTGCTTTCAAATGTCGATCAGAATAGAACAGAATAGGCCTTTATTGTCAGTATTACATGAACAATGAAAATCGCTTTAGCAGCTCTGTTCTGTTTAGCAGCAGGTTCTTAAGCAAACACTACTGTATATAAAACAATTATCACACAATATAAGAACACATGAAGATTAAAAACAAGGTGCATGAGTCAATGAATATCGCATTGCCCGTTAGACTGAGGGTGGATGGTTGTTCAGTTAGTAGGGGGGCTGGTATATTTAACAGCTTGTGGGTAGTGTGATGTATCAAATATGATATATTTGATATTGTTGTGTGTGCTATAGATGGCGGACTCCACCTTACCGGTTCCACCGCCACCCTGGGTATAAAAGGCGGATGCGGAAGAGGCACGGTCTCTTTGCGACCAGACCTCTGCCTATACGAGAGAGCCTGTGACACACTGTGAGTTCATTAATAAACCTACGTTGTACTGCACCTCCGGCCTCGTTACTGAAGTACAGGTTATGGACATAACATTTGGCAACGAGGATAAAAGTATGGATAAGTGTGTTTCCAGTATTCAGCCATTTTTGGAGCTCCCGGACGAACCACCAGTTCCCTGGGCAAGGAGGTATGCAGCATTCCAGAATTATTTCATGGCCTTAAACCTCAGCGAATTGGAGAAACTACGTGCATGAGCGATTTTGGTCTATAATCTCGGCATGGAGGGACAACGCATTCTCAGCACACTGGGTTAAGAGTGATAGTTTTGAAGACATGGTCGAGCTAATGGCACGCTACTTTCGCGCTCCGGAAAGCGTCATAGTCTGAAGGATTCAGTTTCGGCAGCACCGCCAGCAGACTGGAAAGTTGGTGCAGCGATACGTCGCAGACCTGCGTCAGCTAGTTGGAGAATGCCAGTTTGGAGCTTTGGAGGAAAAAATGGTCTGCGATCAGTTGGCAGAGCACACGCTATGTTCTGTGGCACGGTCAAGGCTCCTCACATACTCCGGTGAACTGACGTTAGCCATGGCAGTCGAGATAGCTCAACAGTTTGAAGCAGCGGATAAACTATCCAGGGACCTCGGTGAGAGAACTCCGTTGAGGCATGCTGAATTACAATCGGCGGCGCAGGCTGTGGACCCGAGTAGCGAGGATAGCGCAGAAGATACGGAAGAATGCGCTACCACTATTAAAATAAGGTCCGCCCCGGGGTCGCCTAGATGTATGGGCTGTGGGTCCACCAAGCACCGATACAAGGCAATAACGCGGAGTTCGTGTTCGTCAGACACGACGACCACCGCCCTCCATTGCGCCTGCACACATGTTGAAAATGGCCCTATCTCACAATGTTTAAGAATCCTTTAAAAAACTCCTGGATCCAGACGGTGATCCGGATCATCCCCAAAATTTAATCAGTTCTTCCTTGTACCATTTCCAACAACGCCTGAAAGTTTCATGGAAATCCATCCACAACTTTTTGAGTTATCTTGCTAACCAACAAACAGACAAACAGACAAACCCCGGCAAAAACATAACCTCCTGGCCTGCGGCCTGGCAGAGGTAAAGATGTGGCTGCAGTGTGTTAAAAGCTGAACTAAAATCAACCAATAGAAGATGTGCATATGAGGTTGTCTCCTCCAAATGTTTAAACACAGAATGAGTTAAGGTTAAAATGGCATCCTCTGTACTTCTATTATTTTTATAAGCAAACTGCAGAGGATCCAAAAGTCCTCCAAAATCAGTTTTCAGAATGTCAATGACAATCTTCTCGAGGCACTTCATTACCAGTGAGGTCAGTGCAACAGGACGATAGTCATTATTCTCTTTGCAGCTTGCTTTTTTTGGTACAGGAATTATAATAGAGTTTTTCCAAATTACTGGGACAGAACACGTATCTAAAGACTTCTGGTAGATGGGACTCCACGCTTCTGCTAGCTCCTCACTACATGACTTCAGTAAGTGGCCAGAGATCCCGTCTGGTCCAGATGCCTTCCTGGGGCACATACGCGAGAAAAATCTTTCCACAACATGCTGGTCAACTATAATTTTTGCAGAGCCTGAAACTGATATAGCGTCCAGAGCAACTTTTTGTTCATGAGAAAAATCTCTAGTCTCAAATCTGCAAAAGAAATTATTCAACTCGTTTGCCTTTTCTTCCTCATTCATTACATTAATGCAGCTTTTGGATGGAGTCATCTTTGTCATAACTTCAACTGAGTCCCACAATTTCCTTGAACTTTTTCCTAGGCATTCAGATTCAAATTTCAAATTTCAAATTTCTTCCTCGTCTCATCTCTAGCTGTTCTTAGTTTGTAATTAATTTCTTTCTGTATATTTTTCACACTTAACATGTCCCCATTCTTAAAAGAAATCTTTTTCTGTACTATGCACCGTTTTAATTCCTTGGAAATATAAGACTTATTATTGGGGTACATAGTGATTACTTTCTGAGATAAAACATTTTCTTTACAGAATTTTATGTACTCAGTTATGGTATCTGTGGCCTCCTCCAACTCCAAGTTATGGAAGAGTCCCCAGTTGGTACAAGAAAAACAACCTCTCAAACTTTCTATACCTTCATTGTCCCATATGAAGATTGTCTTTGTCTGTGGTTTGCTGCTTTTAAGCAAGGACTTGTAAATAGGAATCAGATGAACAGCATTATGGTCTGAGGACCCCAAGGGAGGCTTAACCCTTGCTATATAGGCATTTTTGACGTTCCCATAGCATTTGTCCAAAATATTTTTCCCCCTTGTACTGCAGTTCACATATTGGCTGAAGCCAGGCAGTGCCGCATCCAGTTTGCAGTGATTAAAATCCCCTAGAATCAAACAAGGTGCTTCAGGAGTGCGTTCCAGTTGTCTGTGTACACAGTCCACGATAGCATTCGCCGCATTGAAAGCGTTCCCACTGGGCGGGATATAAACGATGGATAATAAAATGTTTCCAAATTCGCGGGGGAGATAAAAGGGTCTCAGGCTTAAGCACAGCAGTTCTATGTCCGGGGTACAAACCGATTCTCTCGTAGTGAACTGTGAGCACCATTTGTTCTTAACGTACACACAAATACCTCCTCCTTTGATCTTACCGGAGAGTGCGTCCCTGTCCTGTCGCACTAGGGAGAAGCCATCCACAGATAGGAGCAAGTCGGGTACGTCCTCAAGAAGCCACGATTCTGTGAAAACGAGCAGGCATGACTCCTGGTACTCGTATAGGAACCTGGCGTTGATTTTGAGTTCCTCCATTTTGCTCTTCAGTGAGTGGACATTACAGAGCAACATGGATGGCAGTGGTGGCCTGTTCTCTCTCCTCCGCAGTCTCTGTCGTACTCCGCCACGTTTTCCTCTCTTCTGAGACCGGCTTCTACGTCCTCGCATCGGATTTCGTAAGAGCTCCCGAGGCAGGGGGGGGGGGGGGGTGCCGAGACGTGGCTGGAATGAAGAAGCAGGAGCTGGTCTCAAATATAGCTCAGGAGCGTGGTCGGCCTCATGTCCCGATCCACTTGGGTACAGTGGCACATTATCCCGAGCAACCAGATCACAAGCAGTCCCTTTAGCAAAAACATCATTATGATGTTTCAGACTGAGCACTAAAAACTAAGTACTACAAACATACACACACAATAGCAGCACAGGGTAGCCGGGTCGCAGCAGAGCAGAGCCACCAGCAGTGTCCATTAACTGGAGGACTACTCCGAGAGGCCCAGCATGTGGTAACTGTGGTTCCCCGATGCACCATGAGAGAGCACGTTTTTACCCGGCAAGAGGACAACGATGTAACAAGTGTGGGAGGTTCAACCATTTCGCCAAAATGCACCAGCTGCTGACACCGTGGGACCTGCCGAGCAAGCCAAGCCACCCGCCCACAACCACCATCCATGCGGTAAGCCCTGAAATCATGCCATGTGTATATAGCATGGTTGAGTTGGACAATGTTGCTATACTGCTGATGCTCGACACCATTGCAGTGAGGTCGATGCTAAACTGGGCCATGGTGAAGAAATTTTTCCCCAACCACCCGATAAGAAAGAACCCAGCGGTGCTGTATGGATACGGTGGTCATAGAGTTAGTAACGTAGGGACTATCATGCTAACACTTTGCTACAAGTTGAGGATTGTTTGTGACTTTGAGTTTCAAGTGGCTACACATGTTGAAAACATGGGATGTGACCTCTTCAACCAACTGGGCTTCATCATCCACGACGGCAACGGGCTCAACTTGTCAGGTTACGGTAATTGGGGCATGACGGACACTGATGATGATGATGTGGTATGGGACAAGACCGTAAAGGGTGACGCCAACGTGAAACCATTGAGGATGTCACCATTGAGATGGTGACATCCTATAAGTACCTGGGTGTTCATCTGAACAATAAACTAGACTGGTCACACAATACTGACGCACTCTACAAGAAGGGACAGCGCAGGCTGTTCCTGCTGAGGAGACTCAGGTCTTTTGGTGTACAAGGGGCGCTGCTGAAGACATTCTATGACACGGTGGTGGCATCAGCCATCACTTTTGGAGTGGTCTGCTGGGGCAGTGGCATTACTGCAGCCGATAGGAAGAGACTGAACAAACTGATCAAGAAAGCTAGCTCTGTCCTGGGGCAGCGCCTTGATCCGGTGGAGGAGATAGGAGAGAGAAGGACGGTGGCTAAACTGTCATCTCTGCTGGAGTCCGAGTTCCACCCTATGCAGGACATACTGAATGCACTGAGGAGCTCATTTAGCAGCAGACTACATCATCCCAGGTGCACAACCGAGAGGTTTCGCAGGTCCTTCCTACCAACGGCTGTCAGACTGTACAACCTAAGCAGGGCTGCTCGCAGAGATAGCAAAAAGATGTAACAAACTAATAGTTTTTTGAATGCAAAAGATGCAATAGACTTACACAATGGTCCCCTCCGGCATACAACTAGGAAAATACCGGTCGCTATGGAGGGTGAGAATATGTATGGGCACATAATCATACCATGTAGGATAACTAAGTAGACGGTTGTGCTGTTTCATCCCATCTAGCAACAATGCTCTGCACTGTGTGTGTTTATATATTTACATATTTATTCCATCCAGCTACAATGCTCCGCACTGGGTGTGTTTATATTTATATATCTATATATTTATTCCATCTAGCTACAATGCTCCGCACTGTGTGTTTATATATCTACATATTATTCCATCTAGCTACATTGCTTCGCACTGTGTGTTTATATATTTACATATTTATTCCATCTAGCTGCAATGCTCCGTACTGTGGGTGTTTATATATCTACATATTTATTCCATCTAGCTACAATGCTCTGCACTGTGTGTCTGTGTGTGTGTGTATATATATATTTTATAGTAATATGTACATATGTATATTAGCTGCTCTTGCTTGCTTGCTTTTTTTTTTTTCTTGCCTTCTGATTGTTGCTCTGAGTGTTGCTATCCCTGTGCTGTTGCAATCCTGGAATTTCCCCGTTGTGGGACTAATAAAGGCTTATCTTAAACGAACTGTCCCGAATGCACAGGAGAGCTGCCCAGAGGGGGGGCAGCGGTCGGACTTGCCTCAGATCCTCCCCCAGCTGGAGATTACGAAGGACACAGTGGAGTTGCAGGACAGGGAGCCCGTGCTCAGGTCACAACAGCCGGGCATGGACGTTATCCAGGACACGGAACAACAACAAAGCACATCAGGCAAAAGAGGAGCTGGACTGCTTCAGTATCCTCGCTCAGCACCAGTCTATGGGAGCCACAGCTAAGCCAACGAGTGAAGGGTCCGTGACGATAGCGACACAGGTGAGATGCTGGACGTCTTCAGTACCCATGACCAGCTTTGAATCCCAGAGACTGCTATGGGGGTGTTGGATGAAGAGTCCATGATCAACACAACAACGGAGGTAAACGTAGCGCCATCGCAATCTCAAGGGCATGTGAAACCAAGCAAAGCACCTCTTCAGGTGATGGACTGGGTGCGAGTACACATGGAGGATCGACTGGGTCTGCGGCCAGGAAAGTCATCTTCTATGAGACCACGGACGCCTTTGAAGATCGTGGCGCAGCGGGGATCAGTGTGTTTCAGATTGACGGATGATTTGGTATGGCATGCAAACCATCTCTGACGCGTTCGAGTGGCTGCTCCAGACGGCAAGACTGTGCAGGAGTCAGTTGGTGCAGCACAGGACCAGGGGCGTAGCATTATGAAGACTGATTCCGGTCCGGGGGACCCAGCATCTCCAAGGGACCCAGCATCTCCAAGGGTGTGCCCACTGTGGGCCTGCTGCAAAACCCCTCCAGCAGAGCCGGCTTCCCCATGGAAGACTGTTAAAAAGAAGTGACTGTTTAGTTAGGAGTGTGGCTAAAGAGAAGTGGCAGACTAATCCACTTAGCCACGTCGGGTCCAGCGGCGGTCCACCCACTGACCCTAGTTCAGGAGTTCTATATATAAAGGCTAAATCGGGGAGGGTTTGAGCTAATCAAAGTGTTCTGTGTTTTTTCCAGGGAAGGGGGGGTGAATGTTATGAAGGGGTTAATAACAGGGAGCAGCGTGATGATGCAGCCGGCTGGTAACGTCATCACGCCAGCCCATATAGGGAGAGAGTCGGCCATCTCAGGGCTCTCTCGACTCATAGCCACCTAGCGGATCAGTATACAATGAATTTGTAACGTACTGTTATTGCGTAGTGTAATAAAGTTCGAGTTCCAGCACAGCTCTCCTCTCTGTTGGTCATTCCCAGGTTTCCAGACATAACACCCCAGAGCGCAGGATATAAGACCCAAATGTGAGACTTAAGTTTGCAGATTTATTAACACAAATTAAAGCGCAGCAGATGGGCTGGAAACAAACTCAAAACCAAACTGCACAGAAAAAAAAATCTCTGGTAGAGAACTCAGACATGTAACGATCACAGGACTAACACAAATAACCCCGATTGTAACAGGCAGAAGTGTGAAATAACGGCAACAGAGGTAAGGATGACACAACTGACACAAACTAACACAGGCATATATAGACAGAGGTCAATCACAGCAACACCGGACAGGCGGGGAGACCAGTCATGCTGCAGGAACAACCAGATGTCTGGCCACGGCCAAGACAGATAATTTTTTCACACATAAGGAGTTGTAACTCCTTATACAAAGATATAGAGTGATGATAATCAAGTCAGTGGCAGTAATGCACCTGTCAGCTGGTTGCCAACCGCCAATCAAATCTAGAAGAAGAAGAAGAAGAAGAAGAAGACAACAGACACCTGGGGGAACAATGACGACAGGTATGGCAAGCAGGACGGGCAGGGCTGCACATAGGATCACTGACAGAGATGCACAGAAACGCAGAGGATCAGGAAAGTCAAGACCATGACAATAATACTACTAACAATAATAATAATAATAATAATAATAATAATAATAATAATAATAATAATAAACAACTGAAAACCGAGCAGGGACAAATCCTCCGGGACACAAGAGCCATGACAATGAAAACAAACACAACAACCAAATAGAGCTGAAGCAGGGAAAACACAGAAAATAATCAAAATAAACTTAAAGCATTGTCCCCAGACCATACCCAGACCCTGACACAATGTATCTTAATATCATGATATTATTGTATTGTTTCTCAAGTATTATGATAATATCATATTGTGAGGCCTCTGGCGAGTCCCACCCCCAGTATAAATGATGGTTGGTGGGTATTATCCAATTTAGTTGTGTCATGAGTCTGAGCCCAGAGCTCAGACTCTCAATGTACAGTATTTTGAGTATTTTATGTCTGTTATTTTCTTGTCAGTTCTGTTATTTTTGGTTCTGTGACCCAAACCTCCTTCCTCCTCTCCCAGACACACCCACCATCCACTCACAGTCTGTTCCCCAGTTCCCAGCTGTGAGTGATTGTCTATCAGGTCACCTGCTCACTCAGCCTGCCCACACCTGCAGCTCATTTGTGTGCCGTGTATTTAAGCCTTGTCTATTCATTGTTTCACTGCGGCACTATTGTATATTCTCCTGTTTACTCCTTGCATGACTCCACGTTCGCAGAGTGATGCCAGCTCTGGAACGCAGACTGCAAGTTTTTCCTTATTTGTGTTTTTGTAAGTTTTGCACACTTTCTATTTTTTTGTTCTTCTGTTAATAAATGTCACAACACAATTCAGCGCCTAGGTCTATCTCTCTCTGCCCTGAGGGGCGTTCATGACAAGTTGAACATACAGTATCTGTAAAATGGCAATAAAGCTATTACATTAAGCATTATGCTAAGTGTTTGAGTTAGCAATATTCTTGTTTTGGGGTATTAATGGTTCTTGGCTGAACATTGTAACAGATGCCACACATATTCATGATATCACACTCGCTCTCATGCAACACTGTTGACTGTTTTATTCTGAGCTGACGAGTCTGGGAAAAAAATTGCTGTAAATTGTCTCTCACCGTGTGATGCCAAAATATCAAAACTACAGAAAAATCAGCTACAAAGTGTCTTGGTTTAAAAAAACAACAACACAAAACCTGTTGGTAGAAATTCAGAACAATAAGTCACTACAAATATCTACAATTAAAAAGTACAGCAGCTACAGTATAACCATAGCTGACATCCGCTCTTCCTGTGAGTGGCTGCTTTTTTTCCCTTTAAGTGAACATATCAGATCTCCTAAAGCAGCAGCAGATCAATGGAGTCATAGCGATAATGGCCCTCACCACAGAGAATTTGCCGTCGCCGAACCACATCACCCAGCGAGTGCCGTCCGCAGCTCGACTCCGGCCACTCATCCACCAGGAAACGATCTTTCCAGGCCACCAGGAGAAACCCCGCAGCTTCCCAAAGACCAGCGTCCCAATGCTAAAGCCCCGACCATCCTGTTAGCACATACAGAAACAGAAGAGGCCCAAATTAATTAAACTACTGATAAACTCTTCAAAGACAGCAAAACAAACATCTGTATAACATTTCCTTGAGCCCCTGGGTGTAAGGTCTCTCTATGAACTGACTACTAGTATAGATGAAGAGATTTACTTTATTGATTGCACAAGGGAAACTGGCAAATATTTTTTGTTTGAAACTCAAAGAAGTCAATTAAAAGACAAACAGATAAACATAACAACCCCAAACAGCTGCACTTTGGGAATTTAATAAAAAAAAGAGTGGTGTTTTATTTATAGTTCTTCTTCTTCTTCTTCTTCTCTTTTTAGATTTGATTGGTGGTTGGCAACCAGCTTACAGGTGCATAACCGCCATGTACTTCACTCTATCTGGTCAGGAGCATCACTCCTACCTCACTTATGTTTCCCATAATCCAGTGGCGTACTGGGAGCTAGTCTACTCTGAAATAAAATGCGGTGTTTATAAGACATATAAGACACTCTGAAAGTTTGCTGTACCAAGCAGACAAATAAATAAATAATATTAAACCATCTTCTCTTTTTACTCCCGCTGACCTTCAACCAGCTTTCTCAGATTTCTAATTGTTGTCCTCCAAACCACAAGGCAGAGTGAGTTCATGCAGAGAAAAATATTAGAAACATAAGTAAAACCATGATAATCACTAACATTTAAGTCACATTGGCTAAAACATGGAGTGTTTGTGGGTTTTAACCTTGCAAAATGCTTTCTTGGGTCACATGACTACAGTAAAAACATTAAAATCTCTCTTCTCTTAGAAATATTTATATTGTGGCAACCTGGGGAGTGCATAATGGTTTACCACCTTAGACAGGAACAAAGGACGCGAAGTTAACCTTTTGTGTGTGAGAAGTTTCTAGATGCCCTAGTAAGATAACAGGGAGGTGTCAAGGATGAATGGACTGACTGCAGTCGGACGGGGAGATTATCTTTTGTGTGTGAGAAGAGTCTAGACGGAGATTATCTTTTGTGTGTGAGAAGAGTCTAGAAGGATGTCATGTTATTTAAGGGAAGAGTTCCTACTTGTATGCCATTCTGTCTATGCACCTTGTGTGAGTCGTGTAATAAACCGCCCGAACCAAATCCGCCTCATTATTTACACGCTCCACACTGGTGGACCCCGGAACGAGAGCAGGCGTTCTCGGAAGTTAAAGCAGCCCTGGCAAACGCCGCATTGTTGGCACATCCAGACCCAACGGCCCACATAGCCCTCACCACTGATGCCTCAGATGTGGCCATAGGGGCAGTCGTGGAGCAGCGTGTCGCCGGGGCTTGGCAGCCACTTGCCTTTTTCAGCAGAACCTTGCGCGACAATGAACGTAAATACACCGTGTTCGAGAAAGAGTTGCTGGCTCTCCACCTGGCCATTCGCCATTTCCAGTTCTGGCTGGAAGGGTGCAATTTTACTGCGTTCGTTGACCATAAGCCACTAACATTCGCGATGGCCAAAGTTTCAGAACCTTGGTCGGGCCGGCAGCAGAGGCAGCTGGCCGCGATCTCAGAGTTTACTACCGATATTCAGCATGTGTCGGGCAAACTGAACGTAGTGGCAGACTGCCTCTCGCGCGCCGCTGTGGCCCCGGTCTGTGTAGGGATGGATTACGCAGCCATGGCCGCGGAGCAGGCTAGTGACGCGGACGTGCGCGCACTCCAGTCTGGACCAACAGGGTTAAGGCTGGAGAAGAGGACGCTGCTTAACGGCATTCCCCCCTTAATCTGCGACGTCTCCACGGGTCGCCCACGGCCTGTGGTTCCGGCCATGTGGCGCCGCCGCGTGTTTGAGTCGGTTCACTCTTTGGCACACCCAGGGGTGCGCGCGTCGGTCAAAATGGTAGGAGAGAAATATGTGTGGCCGGGACTTCGCAAACAAGTGAAAGAGTGGGCGGCGGCCTGCGTGGCGTGCCAACGAGCCAAGGTTCACAGACACACGAAGGCTCCTTTGGAGCCGTTTCGCATCCCGGCTAAGAGGTTCGACCATGTCCACATGGACCTCGTAGGCCCCCTTCTGCCATCACAGGGGTACACGCATCTCCTGACAATGGTGGACCGCACCACGCGCTGGCCAGAAGCGGTTCCGCTGACGGCAACCACGGCCGAGGAGGTGGCGCGCGCGTTTTTAACAGCATGGGTGGCACGTTTTGGAGTTCCGTCGGACATTACGTTCGACAGAGGCTCTCAATTTGTTTCTGAACTCTGGTCAACCATGGCCCGCAGCCTAGGTGTCTCAATTCACCGCACAACCACGTACAACCCGCAGGCTAATGGGTTATGCGAATGTTTTCATAGGTCGTTAAAAGCGGCTCTGAGGGCTTCACTGATGGATGCAAATTGGGTAGACAGGCTACCATGGGTTTTATTGAGGTTATGTTCTGCGCCTAAAGAGGATCTGGAAGCTTCCCTGGCAGAACTCGTTTTTGCACAACCACTCCGGCTGCCTGGGGAGTTTCTGCCAGATAATCCTGCAACGGGCAGCTCCCCGTCTCAGCTGCTGCAGCGTTGCATAGACTCAAGCACGCTGCCGGGCCCTGCCCACCACAGTTTTCCGCGCGTTTTTGTGCCTAAAGCTTTGAAAAACGCAGAGTTCATGTTTGTCAGACACGACGCCCACCGCCCCCCACTGCGCCCACCTTATGATGGACCGTTTCGAGTGCTGGAAACAGGGGATAAGCATTTTTTGCTAGACTTGGGGAGTAGGAGGGAAAAAATTGGCATAGACAGACTCAAACCTGCTTTCGTTGTGGCTGACGAGCAAGTGCTGTTGGCGAGGGCCCCTCGGCGTGGAAGACCCCCACGGGGCGCTTCCCAGAGAAAAGATTCTCCAGAGCACCCACACGGACAGTCAAAAAGTTTTCACCCCCAGACATCAGCCCCCCAGCATGGCAGCGCCACGGAGGTGGCGAATCCTGGCTGCAGCATATACGGCAGAAGACTGAAGCCCAAGCAGCATGCGGACTGATGTTGATTGTTCTACAGCATGTGGACTGATGTTAATGGTTCTATCACAGCATGTGGACTGTTACCCTTTTGTCCTATCTAAGTTGCTGGGGGGGGGCAACCTGGGGAGTGCATAATGGTTTACCACCTTAGACAGGAACAAAGGACGTGAAGTTAACCTTTTGTGTGTGAGAAGTTTCTAGATGCCCTAGTAAGATAACAGGGAGGTGTCAAGGATGAATGGACTGACTGCAGTCGGACGGGGAGATTATCTTTTGTGTGTGAGAAGAGTCTAGACGGAGATTATCTTTTGTGTGTGAGAAGAGTCTAGAAGGATGTCATGTTACTTAAGGGAAGAGTTCCTACTTGTATGCCATTCTGTCTATGCTCCTTGTGTGAGTCGTGTAATAAACCGCCCGAACCAAATCCGCCTCATTATTTACACGCTCCACAATATTAGCATTTCTGTAGAATAGGCCAAAGCCGGTATTGCTCTTCCAGGTACCATTTCCCGACAACATTAACACATAATCTGGTCTTCAGATAGAACCCATCATTGTGCTGTTGGGTGATACTGACCTAGTCCCTTCCCAGAGTTTCTGAGCAAAGAACATTAGCTTCAGAGCTAAGTGCAGTTTTTATTGTTATTTTCTTGACGATTCCACTGACCCCACAAAAGATATTCCTGTTCCCACCTGGTCCCCTAATTTACAGTCAATAATATATCTTGTGTCATTCTGGCTTATTTTGATATATTTACTCCATGATGGTAGCTCAAACCGTTAGCATTAGCTTGGCTAGGCGGTTCGGTCTGTCTATCCAGATTAGAGTTTTCTTGGCAGGCAGAAGCTGACCGTTTGGTCATCTAGCGTTAGCTTAGTTGTCTGATTGCAGACAGTTTTGATCGTTATTTTCTATAAATTCTAACCACCCAAACTGGAATTCTTGTTCATCCAACAGCATTTGACTACATACTATGCTGCTCTTAAACGTTATTTTAGCTTATTTTACTACAGTTTATTATACTTTGACCGGGACCAAAGCAGTTAGCTGCTGTTAGCAGTTTGTCATTCACCCATTTACAAATGTTTCTGTGCTTATTGTACTCCTGGGAATGGTCATATCCTATAAACCACTAAAACCACACACCCCATCCACCCATGATGCTTTATTTCAGTCATTCTTTAAAAAGGAATTTACATTAGTTAGCTCACACTGTGTCCGCTAACAGAGCTAGCTAACATTAGCAATATGGCATCAACAGCTGACATTATAAGTGACAAAAGAAGGATGGTGGAGTAAACTGGGGCTCATGAGCATTTAAAGAGACATGCACTAAAATGAGCTGTTCTGAGGAAGGCTGCAAAAGATGATTCACAATGATGCTGCAATAATTGAAAACTGAAGGCAATCTGATCAAAGTATGTCAGACATTTCATGAAGACCTGTGGGAGCTTTGTCAACATGTGGAAAAAAACACTGCTGGTTTGTCATCAACCCAGAATCAGAGATATTTACATATGAGGGAATTCTATTATAACTGATTTTTAAATTAAAATAGATAAACCACCTAATCTGTGTGATGCAGCTTTTGTCGGAAAATGACCATCAGCACCAATCGTCCATCTCACCTGGTACTCTATCTCACTGGGTGTGGCCTGGTCACCCCTGGCAACTGGCTCCGGTGTCACCGCAGCTGTCGGCGAGGCGGGGTCTGTGTGTTGCTGTGAAGGGGGAGGGGCCGGGCTGGCTGGCTCCTCCTCTTTCTGAAAATCGGCCTCTGATAGGTCATCCATCATGTTCATCTCCGCCTCTCTGTATGCCCGCCGCTCTGCCTGCGAAGAACAAAACAGAGGAACAGGAACATTAGTGTTTTATTTCTTATTTTACTTTTTTCAATTATTATGAAAAGTAACTTAAAGAGTATGACTAAATGTATCTAAGTAAAAGCACATTTTCCCCCCTCAGGGGCCTACAGATCTAAATTAGCAGTATTGCTAAATCTGGCATACTTATATTTGTATTAATGTTCATTAGTATGTAATGTCACTTTCAAATAAACATTAAATTAAACTCATAAATGTACTTGAGTAATATTTTGACCTTGTTGGAGCATAATATCAAGGCAGATTTCCTTCTAATAAGAAAACCTTCTGTTCCATGTTAGATTTTCCAGGATTTACTATTTATGGACCACAGTTCATCATATTTTCCTTTGGGCCGAACACCTAACCATAGACATTCCTCCTCCACCAGTAGTGATATAATTAGATAATGCATTACTCATTCACATGCTTTATCAAGTAACTTCAAAGGATATTCTGGGGGGGGTTTTTTTCAAATTTTGGCATTTATAATTTGTATTTTTGGGGAGTTTTCCTCCTTCACGACACAGAGAGATAAGATAAGATAAAATAAGCCTTTATTAGTCCCACAATGGGGAAATTTCAGGATTGCAACAGCACAGGGATAGCAACACTCAGAGCAATAATTTGGAAGATAAGAAAATAAGAGCAGTGAATATACATATGTACACATAAATATATATACAGTGCGGAGCATTGTAGCTAGATGGAATAAACAGCATAACAGTCTATTTATTTACCCCACATACAGTGGTATGACTATGTACCCATACAGCATATTATGTATTGAATCAGCCTACTTGTCACCCTCTGTAGCGATTGATATTGTCCTAGTTGTATAATGGAGGGGGACCATTATTGTGTAAGTTTATTACGTGTTTTGCATTCAATACTATTAGGTTGTAACGTTTTTTTATGATCTCTGCGAGCAGCCCTGCTTAGGTTATAAAGTCTGACAGCCGTAGGTAGGAAGGACCTGCAAAACCTCTCAGTTGCGCACCTAGGATGATGCAGCCTACTGCTAAATGAGCTCCTCCGTGCGTTCAGTATGTCCTGCATAGGGTGGGACTCGGACTCCAGCAGAGATGACAGCTTAGCCGCCATCCTCTCTCCTATCTCCTCCACTGGGTCGAGGTGTTGCCCCAGGACAGAGCTAGCTTTCTTGATCAGTTTGTTCAGTCTCTTCCTGTCGGCTGCTGTGATGCTGTTGCCCCAGCAGACCACTCCAAAAGTGATGGCTGATGCCACCACTGAATCGTAGAAGGTCTTCAGGAGCACTCCTTGTACACAAAAAGACCTGAGCCTCCTCAGTAGGAACAGCCTGCGCTGTCCCTTCTTGTAGAGTGCGTCGGTATTGTGTGACCAGTCTAGTTTATTGTTCAGATGAACACCCACGTACTTCTAGGATATCACCATCTCAATGTCTGTTCCCTGGATGTTTACTGGTGCTGAGAGGGGTTGTCCTTGCCTGCGGCAGTCCACCACCACGTTCCTTAGTTTTCCTCGCGTTGCTCTGGAGGCAGTTCCGATGGGACCAGTCCACGAAGTCCTGGATAAGTCCTCTGTACTCAGCTTCATCTCCGTCGGCGATGAGGCTGACGATCACAGAGTCGCCAGAGAACTTCTGTAGATGGCAGTGTGTTGTGTTGTGTGAGAAGTCCGCAGTATAAAGGGTAAACAGGAAGGGAGCCAGAACCGTTCCCTGGGGGGCCCCTGTACTGCCGATGACCGTGTCGGACACACAAGATAGAGCTGAGAGTGGAATTATGAGGTGGGAAATAACATTTAAGAGAGGTTTCTGGATTAGGCTGAACTTAAACTATGCAGTGTGTGTGTGTGTGTGTGTGTGTGTGTGTGTGTGTGTGTGTATGGCCACCAAAAATTAGAAAGCAACATCTGATAATTAGTTTAATATTTGAGCTTTTACTGCAAATAACAGTAACACTGGACTGCAAACTTAAAACACTCAATTACTCCTGTGTTTCATATCCATTTAAAAATTTGCAGATTGTATTAGTTTTGTTCTCTGACATTTCTGTCTGTTAAAAAAAAAAAAATGGATGTTCATATTAATCATGGGCGAAGTTTCAAATATTGATGGTAGCACATGTCCAAGTAATTTCTATGTACATGCTATTAAAAGGTGTTTTTGGGGTAATTTTGTATAGTACTGTACCGAAATATTCAATTGATCAGATATTCACGCATTCACAAATTTAGGAAAAAAACTCACAAGAAAAAAGTAGCAACTTGATGATAAAGTCACAAATTTACCAAAAATGTAATACATTTACATGAACAAGTTTGCAGCTACAGTAGAAGAAAAAAAGATTTAACATTCATGTGACATGTCAAATTAATGAGTCTGCAGGTGAGTGACAGTCTCATTTTCAAACTAATTTACTCTCCAGTGTTGATACTTTTTCTCCTGTGATAGTGGAATCCCAAGGCTGATTGGCTATTGCCACCACCTCCCTCGGACACGAATGTGCGAATTCACATGTATCCAGAGTAATCTGTAATGATCTGCTTCTAATGAAAACAATCAGATACAATTTTCCCAGTATACCTATTGTGATGGATTGTGTCCGACCTGAGCACATTTTCTTCTCTCCAGTATGTCTTTTCTTATCATAGCCATTTTGTTTTATTTTTACTGTTCTATGGAATGTAACTGCCCATCCGAAGTGACGTCACAGCTGATGTTATGTACACATGGGTATTCCCAGCTGATGTGGTGGCCACTCCGGATCAAGGCCTCAGTGCCCTGAGCTGTAGGAACAATCATTTAATTGTTCCTCTAAACAGGAAGTGTGAGGGGAGAAAGGGTGCGGCGGTGAGGGAGTTGAATGAGTTCAACTCGGGAAGGAGTGAGAGAGAGAGAGAGAGAGAGAGAGAGAGAGAGAGAGAGAGAGAGAGAGAGAGGAAGAAAAGACAGCGTGAGAGAGTAAATAAGATTATATTATAAAACTGGAGGGAACAATACCGCCTGAGAGAGAGCTCAGAAACAGAGATAGAGGAGATATAAGGGGTGTGATTTCAAAGTAAAAGTCACATTTTCTACCTTATTTTCAAATGGAAGATCAATTCTTCTTCCACATCTGAATGTTTAATATCAAACTTAATAGGGCTGATTATTTATTTAGATGATTTATTTATTTAGATTATTTTGTCCACAATTGACAGCCTGAACAACTACAGACCCATAGCACTCATGTCTGTAGTCATGAAATGTTTTGAGCGACTGGTGTCCCAGCACATCAGGGACTGTCTTTCCCCCTCCTCCGACTCCCACCAGTTTGCCTACAGGGAGAACCGGTCTACGGAAGACACCATCACCACCACACTCCACAGAGTGCTGAGTCACCTGGAGAACCCAAGGAGCTACGTGAGGATGCTCTTTGTGGACTACAGCTCAGCTTTCAACACCATCATCCCGGACATCCTGATCAGTAAACTGCAGTTCCTCCAGACCCCCCCTTCCACCTGCTCCTGGATAAAAAAACTTTCTCACCAACCGCCCACAAACAGTCAGACTCGGCCCCCACCACTCCTCAACACTGTCTCTCAGCACTGCCCCCCCCCCAAGGCCATGTGCTAAGCCCTCTACTGTAATCCCTGTACGCCTCTGATTGTATTCCAACCCACCCAACCACCGTCATTGTGAAGTACGCGGACGATACCACCTAGGTTGGGCTCATCACTGATGACGATGAGAAAGCATACAGAGCGGAAGTAGAGAATCTGCTGTGATGGTGCCAAACAAACAACCTGAAACTGAATGTCCAAAAAAACAAAGAATTCATACTGGACCCGCCCCCCTCCATAAATGGTGACCACGTGGAAACCGTCCCCATCTTCAGGTTCCTGGACGCCCACATCTCCTCTGACCTCTCCTGGATTGTCAACACTAAGGCCCTGGTGAAGAAAGCCCAGCAGTGGCTGCACTTTCTCCATGTCCTGAGGAAGAACAACCTGGACCAGCAGCTGCGGCTGGCCTTCTATCGCTGCTCAGTGGAGAGCGTGCTCACCTACTGTCTGGGTGTGTGGTACGACGACTCCACGGATGAGAACAGGAAGGCTGTGCAGAAGGTCACCCACACCGCCCCAAAAAATTATCAGCGGCCCCCTGCCCTCCCTGGACGATATCTCCAGATCCTCCTGTCTTAGAAGGATCAAGGCCATCACAGGAGACCCCTCACATCCCGCCCACCACCTGTTTGACCTGCTTCCCCCTGGACGATGGTTCAGGCCAATCAGGTCCCACACCTCCAGACTGACAAACAGTTTCTTTCCCTGGGCCATCCAAACAGCAAACAGTCAGATCCTGACCCCCTCCCTCCAAACGCTCACATGTACAGAACTGAGGACCTTTTTAATTACCATAATAGCACACCTGTCTTTGCACTCCACACTTTCTTGTATATTGACCCATCCCTGAAACCACTACTATGTATATTTTCCATAATCCTTGGGCCATTTTACTCAATTGTGTGTTCAATTGTGTGTTCTGCACTCCGCACTCTTATATACATAGTTCCATTGGTGAAGCCACTACCATACCTGCGTATATTTCCAGAATCGTGGGGATATTTTTATTTCAGTCGTGTGTTTAATCGTGTGTTCTGTAACTGTGTTTTATCTAATCCTTCTCTCTTTATTGCGCAGTAGCCTGGTGGAGCACCCACAATTTCGTTGTACTGAACAACTGTACAATGACAATAAATTCTATTCTATTTAATTATTTGTTTGCTATATTGGTATTTGGTTTTCAAATGATGTTTGGATTTTCAGCTTTTTTGTACTGTCCAATTTTAGTAAAGGTAAATTAAAAATTCCAAACTGTGGAGGGAAAAATACTCAAAAATTTAAGAAAAAGTTTCCAGTTGATGATATAAAAAGATACAAAATTGCATGGATACCTTTCAAAAATTTACAAAAAAATATCAAGAAACTAAAAAACAAACAAACAAAATAGAATAAGTAGAAGTCACACTTCTTGAGAGAAAAAGTGCACATTTATAAGAAAAAAAAATTCAAGAATAAACGTTCAAAATTGAAAACAGAGAATATTTACTCTGGATTAGTACCCAAAACTGGTAACTTTATTTTTGACAAATACCTTTTCAATTTTTTTTATATTTGTGAAGTTTTAACTTGTAAATTTTATATTTTTTTCTTGTTCATTTGAGGCAATAAATTTATGAGATTTTCTCATAAAATTGAGATTCTTTTTTCACAAATCTAGCACATTTTTTCTTTTTTATAACTTGGGAGTTTTGCAGTAAAATTGTTATTTTTTCCACCTAAATTTGCATTTTTTTAAAAAATTGTGCTACAAATATGAGTCTGTGAGTTTGCGTTCTTGTCTGTGTGGTTGTGTGTGTGTCTGTCGCTTTTGATGTGCTCAGTTTTCTTGTGTTGGGAATGTTGTCTGGTTTACTCTTGAAATACTTAATGCTTGTGCAGCACTTTGTAACCGTGTGTTTTAAAAACTGCTATGTAAAAAAGTTTTACTTACTTACTTACTTAATAAAATGATAAAATTACCTAAATGGATAAATATGGAGTCACTTCTGGTATAAATGAGTTTTAACAGTACTAACAAGTAAATTTCTAACCAGTTTTCAAATCGATGAAATCAAAAGCACCTCAAAGGATACAACCGATTTTACTTTACTTTTTTCTTCATGAATGTACTCAATACTTTCATTTGTAGCGTAATGAATGTACTCAAAAGTAAAAAGCACCCTACAATAAATCTACTCACATGAGTACAATTCTGTGAAACATTTACTTGAGTAACTACCCACCTGTGTATATTGATCCAAACTTTAAGACAACACTCTAAGGGAGTTATTTTGCTTTAAAACATTTTTCAGCCATGCAATGTAATGAATGAGTGAACTAAAGTAAACACGGGAATCAGAGGGAGGGGTGAGGGGATAAATTTAAGTGGAGGAGACAGTAAAATGTTCTTCAGTTGGTGACAGTGTTCCCATCAGTTAGACCCCGAGGTGAGAAGGTCACTCCTCCGCGCTTCTGTTGACCTCCGACCTCATAAAATCCTAATCAGGCTGTTACATGGACTGTAGACCTACACATGCACTCTGAGAGAATCTCCACATGTCGTCACATCTGCAGAAGTCTAGATGTTTCCTCCCCGCAGCTACTTAACCTTTATTTGATTCTTTCTTTAGCTTTTCTGTCTGATTCATTAATGAGCAAAGGTTTTTTCCCCACGTAAATAGTGACATAGTTGCACCATTCTTGTAAATGCCGTTAATTTATATAGTACTTTTTCCTCATCTCTAGTTGGCCAAAGCACTTTACAGATCCTGCTATCCACCCATTCACACACTGATGGCGGCACAGCTGCCATGCACCGGCGCTGGCCTGACCCACCAGGAGCAACTGGGGATTCAGTGTCTTGCTCAAGGACACTTCGACATGCAGACTGCAGACAGAGTGGGAATCGAACCCCTGACCATCTGATCAGTAGTCAGCCACACCACACCTGTGCCACAGCCGCCACTCATTGTGAATAAATCAGCATGTATATATGGATATAGATATCCATTTGTATGTGGGTGAAAAGTGTCATGCAAAAGTAACGCTTATACTTATCCTATCTGAATGCTGATTTTACACTACACACTAATGCTGCTAGTGCCAGCCATCCAAAACACTTGAAATTAAGCATGAACCATCCACAGATCTTGATAATGAAAAGTTGTCAGAATCGTCAATAAATTACAATTCGTTTTAATTTTATAGGCCAATGAATTTGTACAGCTTCACTTTGACCTGCATCTTCTGATGTGTCTTCTGAAGTAGAGATCCAAACTTCATGAAACTTCACACTCACAATCACAACAGTATTGGATCCCACTGATCACTGCTTGTGGCTACATTTATGATCTGAGATGGGAGCTGTTCAAAAAGGTCTTCACTCATAACCCATCTTACACCACAGGAAAATTTGACAGAATAAATGGCAATAGCATCAAAATAATTGGGATTTTCCCTATGATTTTCAGAAGTAGAGAATCAAAAATTCTGACATATTATGTTACTGTGTCTGGCTGGCTTAGTGGCCATTCAAATATGAAACAACCATGCAAAAGCTGCAAATAAAAGCAGATGGGATTCAAACCCAGACTCTTCCTGCTGTGAGGTGACATTGCTAACCATTAAATACTGTACTGCCAAACTATTACAGTTAAGCATTCATGAGTGTTTTCTCTCTCTCTCTCTCTTATTTACCTTGTCCGTGTGGTATTTCAGATGGCTAAATAAAACCATACTAAAAT
Source organism: Pholidichthys leucotaenia (assembly GCA_020510985.1). NCBI lineage: Eukaryota > Metazoa > Chordata > Actinopteri > Cichliformes > Pholidichthyidae > Pholidichthys > Pholidichthys leucotaenia. The sequence goes on from CM035842.1 coordinate 286,529,541, forward strand.
GATTGAACTGAAATATACTCCCTCTGCCATAAATGCCTAAATGTTGCTGTTTACGGCATCAAAGTTCAGATTTATTTGACTTTCACCTCCTCTCATCTAAACTTTGTAGCTGCTGTGGTTCTCAAAGAAACCCGATCACCGAGGGCAGCATCTGGACTGGATCAGTTCTTGGACTCGGGTCGTGATGCAAACAAACGATCGGCCAAAGTCCTGTTAGCTGGATGAAGCTGTGTTTGTTGCCTGGCAACCTTAGCTGATTGAACATACTCCAGCAGCAGGTTTTGCTGCTTTCAAGGATGAGGATGAGTCACTGATGACAGGCAGATCTATATGTGTGGATTTGGTTTCTGTGATGGAAGAAAGCACAAAAGGACTGGCACAAGATAACTGCTAATTTTACATATTTGTATGTTTAAAATGTCACTTTATATTATAATTATCATATCTTCTTGTTTTTTATTACAACTTATTGTTGCGTATATAAGAGTGAATTCATTGAGCACTTGCACTATACTTTGCACTACTTTCAATTTGAGTTTTTCTTATTAAAAGCACAATGCCAGCTCTTTATCGAAGTGGCTGCAGATCTACAAAAAAAAATTAAGCCACAATTACAGATTTTCTCTTTTTTCTAAGTAATTTCTATGAAGATACAGAAGAATGTGCATGTTCTCTATACATACTAGGGATGCACCGATCCATTACTGATATCTAGCTCTCATATCTGCTGATGTCGATACTGTGCTGATCCAAAATCAATGTTAAATGAAGTGGTTAAATTACTCCTCATTGACAGGAAAAGACTGGGGCTCCTTCAATGAACATTTGGCCTAAATTAAACAAAAAAATTTAACTTTGTAATATAACAAATAATAGTTTTACAGAGAAAAACTTCTGTTTCTGATAACTGCAATCCATTATGGAATTTCCCCACTGTGGGACTAATAAAGGCTTATCTTATCTTATCTTATTATTACAGAACTATTATTATAGTCTTTATACTTGTTTTTAATGCCTTTATTGTTGTATTTGTGATTGTGTGTTTTATTTTATTGTGAAGCACTTTGTGATTCTTTCTGTGAGAAGTGCTATATAAATAAATTTCACTTACTTACTTATTTACTTACTAACTATAATTTTAAATTCTAAAATCAAAAGTCTTTGGCTACGTGTCCACAGACAGCATTTTTTCCAATGCAAGCCCCCTGGATCTTTTTTCAGAGTGCTTACACACTGACCAAAAAAAATGCTTGTGCCCTGTATCATAGCTTGACCCGTCACCCACAGATCAGTGTTTAAGACAAGCATTTTGTATTGAGACTTTATACTTACTGAGTCAAACTCATTGTACAGTGGTGTGAAAAAGTGTTTGCCCCCTTCCTGATTTCTCATTTTTTTTGTGTGTTTGTCACACTTATATGTTTCAGATCATCACACAAATTTAAATATTAGACACCTTTGTGAAAAGGTGACCCCCCCCCCCCCATTAAAACATAAATTAACTGTGGTTTATCACATCTTTGGAAAGCTGAGTTCAATTTCTCTAGCCACACCAAGGCCTGATTACTGCCACATCTGTTCTCAATCAAGAAATAATTAAATAGGACCTGCCTGACAAAGTCAAGTAGACCAAAAGATCCTCAAAAGCTAGACATCATGCTGCGATCCAAAGAAATTCAGGAACAAATGAGAAACAAAGTAACTGAGATCTAACAGTCTGGAAAAGGTTATAAAGCCATTTCTAAAGCTTTGGGACTCCAGCGAACCACAGTGAGAGCCATTATCCACAAATGGCAAAAACATGGAACAGTGGTGAACCTTCCCAGGAGTGGACAGCTGACCAAAATTACCCCAAGAGAGCAGCGACAACTCAACCAAGAGGTCACAAAAGACCCCCAACAACATCCAAAGAACTGCAGGCCTCACTTGCCTCAGTTAAGGTCAGTGTTCGTGACTCCACCATAAGAAAGAGACTGGGCAAAAATGGCCAGCATGGCAGAGTTCCAAGACGAAAACCACTGCTGAGCAAAAAGAACACAAAGGCTCATCTCAGTTTTGCCAAAAACATCTTGATAATCCCCAAGACTTTTGGAAAAATACTCTGTGGACTGACAGTTGAACTTTTCGGAAGGCGTGTGTCCCATTGCATCCAAAGTAACACATCATTTCAGAAAAGGAACATCATACCAACAGTAAAATATGGTGGTGGTAGTGTGATGGTCTGGGGCTGTTTTGCTGCTTCAGGACCTAGAAGACTTGCTGTGGTAAATGGAACCATTAATTCTGCTGTCTACCAAAAAATCCTGAAGGAGAATGTCCGGCCATCTGTTCGTGACCTCAGGCTGAAGCACACTTGGGTTCTGCAGCAGGACAATGATCCAAAACACAGCAGCAAGTCCACCTCTGAATGGCTTAAGAAAAACAAAATGAAGACTTTGGAGTGGCCTCGTCAAAGTCCTGACCTGAATCTGATTGAGATGCTGTGGTATGACCTTAAAAAGGCGGTTCATGCTGGAAAACCCTCCAATGTGGCTGAATTACAACAATTCTGCAAAGATGAGTGGGACAAAATTCCTCCACAGCGCTGTAAAAGACTCATTACCAGTTATCACAAACGCTTGATTGCAGTTGTTGCTGTTAAGGGTGGCCCAGCTAGTTATTAGGTTTAGGGGCAATCACTTTTTCACACAGGGCCTTGTAGTTTTGTGTTTTTTTTCCTCTTAATAATAAACACCTTCATTTAACAACTGCATTTTGTGTTTACCTGTGTTATCTTTGTCTAATATTTAAATTTGTTTGATGATCTGAAATATTTAAGTGTGACAGTGTGACAAACATACAAAAAAATGAGAAATCAGGAAGGAGGCAAACACTTTTTCACACCACTGTATATTGCAGCAGTGTTTACCAACCTTTTCTGAGCCACAGCACCCTTCTTACATTGAAAAAATCCTGCAGCACCCCAACAACCCAAAATGTTATAAAATGACACATTGTAGCCTATTATAGCATATCTAATGACAATTTAGTCGTGTAATTAGGCCTGTAATGATAGCAAATTTTTAATAGTAAATTTTTCATTTATCACTGTCTTGCTTATATGTGCTTTGCTGGTCAAAGGCTCCTTTACATCAGACTGTGGGGAAAAGGAGGCTCTACATGTCTGAGTGCAGTTTTGTTCCCACTTGGAAAAATTGAGTGGGATGGTTAGGTTTTTAAGGCATTTTTCAGTTTTCATTACAACCGTTTTCAAATACAGGCCATATACCGGCTAGCTGACATTACTGGGCTCTCCTCATTCATTTGGCTTCAGTCCAAAACGCTCCCACACTGGCGCACTGGAATTCAGTTTTCTATTTATTCTTCCAAACTTTATGGAATTGTGCAACTGTCAGGAAAATCAGCAATGAGCGGTCCTGCACCACTCACATTGTAATTTGTTTATACTCTGTGTGAAACATGGTGCGATTACATACAAATCAGCATTGCTATTCCAACATTACCAGGAGAATAAATTAATTTGAAAATGAGACTTACTGAAGACGGATGGACATATGGAGAGTTTTAGTGCTGAAAACAGCCAATATCAAGGTGCAGTTTCTGGAAGAGATAGTGACATTTTCCCAGCTGGTGTGCCCCTCCAGATAATGTTGTGAACTCACACATTTGAGATTTCCACGGAATGTACAAAATGGCTGCAGAAGTTATGAATGTAACCTCACTTCTCCGCAGGGTGAATTTTTCATCAAGAAGAAGAAAAACTGCATTCATATTGCCACTCACAGACACAGAAGAGCCACTACAGGCACCAATGCACTACAAAGGTAAATTATTTGCAATTTTTGGACCATTTAAGTAAAATTAGACAATTTCCCACGGCACCCTGAACAATCTCTCATGGCACCCAAGGATGCCACAACACAATGTATTAGAGGCCACAAGTAGAGTTTTTTTTTTTTAAATATTGTTTTCTGACTTGACAAACTGACAAAAAGTTGCATATTTACACATAAAAAGTTGTATATTTACATGGGAAAAAAATCACACATTTGTCACAAGAAAAAAGGAAGAAAAAGTTCAAAAATTTACAAGAAAATGTCTTAAATTTATGAGTAAAACTCACAAGTTTGAGAATGAAGTCTAAAATGTACAAGAACAAATAAACAATTTTATGAGAAAAAATTGCAAATTCATGAGTAAAAATTTGGACATTTATCTTTAAAAAGTGTGAAAAATATGCAAAAATGTTACAAATTAGGAAGATAAAAATCATTGCTGCCCAACTAACTTTTTCAGCAGACACTTTTAAGGACTTGTTCTGGTGACTATTCTTACTCATACATGAGCAATTACTATCATATGGTAGAATTACTTTTACTGAGTACAATTTCTGGCTACTCTCTGGTAGCTAAGCCTATAAGGCATACAGTCATTAGGCCAGCTGGAAGCTTTTAAATTGGAGGACTTGACCTCAATGAAGATTGTTTTCTCAGCTAAACAACACGTTTGGTAAAGGTCATCACACAACCACTGGCTCTTTACTTTGTACCAATGCATATGCGCCAATGATGCAACAGTTTGAAACTATATTTAGGTGGTTGTATTGCAGTGGTTTTGGATAATAGCTGATCTTGCTATGTAGTTGACAAATAAAAACCGGGAGGGGAGGTTAGTGACAGAAAGAAAGCGGTTGTAATGCTGTGAGTTACACCTTTGAACTTTGGGAAACCACCTTGGCCCGGTCAAAGTTTTCACTCTTTAGTGCCAACCCTCTGGCCTCTGACCCCTCATCTCACCCCCTAACCAATGAGCCAATTCTTAACCACGCCCCCTTTTACGAGCATGACTAACCCTGACCTCCACGTGAACTCGACATTGCTCAACAATGCACGCACATCACAATTAAAGGAGCGCTTAAGACCCTCTCTCTCTATTGTCCACAGGCAGCACACCTAATGAGTGCTGTTTCATTAGCATCGATCGCAGCCATGGGACATGTAAAAGAGAAGCAATCAAGTGTTTTTCCATGAGGCTCTCTGAGGTCCTTATAATGAAATGGACAAAACAGCATGTGTCTGATGGCTGCTTAAGTATTTGACCTGACTGCAGTGTAAGGATTTGGTGCCATAGTGTTGCTGTCTTAATTTAGGTGGATGTTTACCCACTTTTCTGATCAGTGCAAAAGGGTTACACTCTTACAAAAATAAGTAAAAAAAATACTGCCGATGTGACTCTTCAATACGCACAAAATGAATCCTGAATGGTAACATTTTTTGCTCCTTAGGGTGGACAAACAGAGGTGTAGCACCAAACTTTAGGCCCTGGGTAGAGTAGCGTATGTACATGCAACATGTTTCCACTCTGACACAACCACCATGGCTACTGCGGTTGGGTGAGAAAAGAAAGACTGTGAACTTGACTTGTGGTTATAGTGAATGGCTAGTCAGACCGAGACACATGATCCTGAGAAAAATCTGAAACAGCAAAATGTCCGTCTTGACTTTAAAAATAGAAATCTCCAGCAAAACAACAAAGTGGAAAAGCCTAGGATGCCACAGTGAAAAATGGGGCAGCAGGACTGGTCCAGAAGGAAATAAAAGACGGTGAAATTAGATTCAACGAGAGCATTAAAGTCTGACTTGGTTGGATCCAAAGCAGTCATGACAGAAATATGGAAGAAGAATTATGGGCGGGCAATAAACACATTATTTTCTCAAAAGTAAATATTGACGGGGACAATATAAGTATCATTGTAGTCAGGACCTTTTCTATCAATTTGAGACACAATGCAAGAATGTGTTTGGGTTTTTTGTGATGGAGAAGAATTCAAACTCTTTAGAACAGTAAAAAAAAAAAAAAATCTCCCCTCTTAATAAAAACAATAAAAACAAATATTATGTAATTATCTAGTTGAACAGAAACAAAATAAAACTCTTACATCGAATGAAGATTTAACAAGCATCCATATGAACACTTGGCAAGCTATAGGTAAATAGGAACAAACAGGTAGCAGAGAGGTAACAAAACTACAAATTCACAATGGAAAAAGTAATGAAATAAAAAAAATCATAAATTAATGAGAAAAGAAGTTGCATATTTATAAGAAAAAAGTAACAAATTTATGAGAAAAAAGCAGCAAATTTTTGAGAAAAGTCACAAATTTATATGACAAAAGTTCCAAATTTAAAAGAAAAAAAAGCAGCAAATTTTCAGAAAAAAAGTTGCACATTTATAAGAAAAAAGTAAAAAAAAAATTATGAGAAAAACATTGCAAATTTTTAAGAGAAAGTCACAAACTTACAAGAGTTGCAAATTTAAAAGAAAAAAAATTTCAAATGTACAAGAACAAAATTGCAAACTTAAAAAAGCTACAAATTTAGAAGACAAAAGCCACAAATTTAAAAGAAAAAAGTTGTAAATTTACAACTTTACAAGAACAGGGCATCCTTGTAAAAGAGAGGTCCCCTCTCACTGGACGTCCCCTGTATAAATAAAGGTTAAATAAAATAAAAATTCATAAGAAAAAAGTTTTTAAAAATTATGAGGAAAAAAAACTGCAAACTTTTGGGAAAAAGTCATAAATTTACAAGAAAAAATGTCATGCATTTACCACAAAACCTTTCAAATTTAAAAGAAAAAAGTAGCAAATTTACAAGAAATAACTCAGAAATTTACAAAAAAAAATGCAAACTTACAAGAAAAAAGTTGCAAATTTATGAGAAAAAAGTTGCAAATTTATCAAAAAACTTTTACAAGAAAAAGTAGCAAATTTATGAGACAAAGGCTGCAAATTTATAACAAAAAAGTAAAAAGTTCACAAGAAAAAAGTTGCAAATTTCAAAGAAAAAAGTAGCAAATGTATGAGAAAAAGAGACAAATTTAAGAGGGAGATCTTGCAAATTTACAAGACAAAAGCTGCAAATATACCTCAAAAAGTAGCAAATTTACTGAAAAAAGTTACATATTTGCAAGATAAAAGCTTGCATTTATGCTTGAAGTGCCGATGACACGTTTTTAACATTTTTTAGCATTTTGTGTAAACCCAAAAGTCATTGTCTATGATCAATATAATATTTACAACAGCGCCTGCATAAACTAGTTATCATCAAAAAACCGCAGCCGCTGACTGGACTGTGGTGCCGCCCACCGAATTAAGGGCAGCACCCCAATGATGTAATCGACAGAACGGACTCCAGTGTTGTTGACTGGAAGGACAGCAGCTTTGTAGCTCACAGTTTCTCTGGTTTCTTGTTTTAATTTTATGGCTATGCCTTCGTGTTGTGTCACAGGCTTAGATAAACAGCAGACCATGAAAGACCATATCACACGCTTCAGCTCCAACTGTCGTAAGCCTCCTCATGCGCTTCTCATGTGCTTTTAGGCAGGAGGAGTGCACGAGGAGGGGAAGGATTAATGGATTGATAAGCAGCTCTGACCTACTTTCTGTGATCCCATGCTGACATCTCACTGGTCCAACCACATCCCCTCTATCATTATCACCAGCTGATTCCCCTTCCGCTGATCATGTTTCCTGGTCCTCGCCCATGTGCTTCTCATCACACCATCACCAGCAGTGCGTTACTGGCAAACGGCCACGAAGTACATGCACTGCTGTTCCATAGTATTGTCATCTTTGCTGTTAGTCTGCCAGTATTTTCAGCACTCTCGCGACGTGTTAGTCACTCCATGTTCGCCGTGGTTCTTGCGCGTCCTTGAAGCGATGTCGGCTCTGGGGCGCACCTGTGGCTAACACGTCTCCTCTCATTCGTTCTCTGGGCGACGCCGGCCCCCGAACGCCATCAGTAAGTGTGTTTGTGTTTTTTGTACGTCTTCACCTTTTTGGGAATTGTCTGTCATTCTATATTAAATGTGCTGTGGTGAACCATGCACATAAATCCTCGTTATTTCATGGAGAGGGATCTCCGTGCCCTGTGTAAGAGCACACGGAGAGGGAGGATTTACGCGTAAATAACGAGGATTTACACAAGGATTTATGCGCAGGATTCAACACAGCACATGTATTGAACATAAAGACTGATCCCAAAAAGTGAAGACTTACAAATATACACAGAAACACAAAGAGTAGGCGTTCAGGACTGAAATCGCCTAGCAAACACAGAGAGGAGACGTGTTAACCACGGTTGCGCCCCAGAGCCGACATCGCTACAAGGGGCACAACAGAACCACAGCTGTGTGGAGTGGATAACATGTCATGATAGTGTTGGCAATATTGGCTGGCTGACAACATGGCAGATGATGCACACAAAACATGAACAGCTGATTGTCACTAAGTCTGACTTGCTAGGCACCATGCCCGCTTGGCACAGCTCAAACCTATACGGTTTGATGCCCCCAGATTCTTCATTGTCATTCCCATTCTCAACTCTAAATAATGAATTAAATAAGCTTAAAAAATGGATGGATTGTAATAAATTATCACTAAATATAGATAAAACTAAGGTAATGATATTTGGTAATTGTAAAAATAAAGAAGATATACATATTCATATAGATAATGTAATTATTGAAAAAGTTAAGGAGATCAAGTTTTTGGCTGTAATACTAGATGATAAAATTAGTTGGAAACCACACATCAGATACATACAAAACAAAGTTGCAAAAAATATTGCAATTATAAATAAAATTAAGCAGGTCCTAGATTACAAATCACTTCATATCTTGTACTGCTCATTAGTACTTCCATACTTGACCTATTGTATAGAGGTCTGGGGTAACAATTACAAAAGTACACTTAATTCATTGCTAATATAATATTACAAAAAAGGGCAGTTCGTGTTATACACAAAGTCGGGTATCTTGAACATACTAATTTATTGTTTTTACATTCAAAGTTATTGAAATTACGGGATCTGGTTGATTATTATACAGCACAATTAATGTTTAAAGTCAGTAAAAACCTTTTGCCACACAATATACAAAATCTTTTCAGTGAGAGAGAAGGGAAATATAATTTACGGGGGAACACAAAATTTAAAATGCACTGAGTAAGATCTACTAGGAAGGGTCAGGGGTAGGAAGGGTGTGTCTGTGTGTGGGGTAAAATTGTGGAATGGGTTGGGGGAGAAACACAGGCAATGTCCAAACATCCATATATTTAAATCAACATATAAAGAAATGATTTTTGAGCAATATAAAAATAAAGGGCAGTAATATTACAATGTGTCTTCAGTGAGGGAAGGTTGTTGTTGTGTGTGTTATTGTGTTATGGTGATTGTGATGGTGATGGTGTTGTCTGTGATTGTGTTGAACATACCAGAAGTATTTATTTATTATTGTTACAATTATTGTTGGATGTTGGTATTGTTGTCAATGTGGACTGTCGTTGTTGTGTCATTTTTGTTGCATAATTTGACTATGGGGTGTATTATGGTGAATGTGGCTGTGGGATGAATGATGACTAAGAGTGATGTTGTAATTTGTTGGGTATGGAAAAGGGGTGGGACTATATAAGCATTGGCTTCTTCCCACTCTTTCTGAACATTTTATTTTTGGCTTGATTTTTGTTTTAAATTCTTTTTTTCTTTTTGTCGGAATGTTCAAATAAAATCAATCAATCAATCAATCAATCAACCAATCCCATTCTTCGGAACTACAATCATCTGAAGATTGGACAACACAAACCAATTCCAGACTACATATGCTGGAACCATCGTCGATGTTTTCAACCGCTTCCATCCTGTATGTACAAAGGGCAGCCAAGCGCTGTGTTCCGTCGATGACGTTACAACATGCCCGGGGTTTTTTCCAGCCACTGACGCAATGGGTGACGTGGCGCTTATGAAAACGTTGGATATTCGCGTGAAAAAAGCCTGTTTGACTTAGAACTGCACAGACCAACTTATTTTGTCATATTGTATCATGTGTTGAAAAATTAGAGGAAGTCAAAAACGTGTCATCAGCACTTTAAATACATTTTACTCAGTCATGTCACATGATATAGAGAGGTATGAGGAGAATATGAGCATGAAGCTGCACACTGAGGTGTATGTTCTTTAGTTTAAGATGCGTGATAGTATCAACCAGACTAAAGATGGTTACGGCAACACAATGTAAGAGTTTCACCTTAAAATAATGTTCACAAAATTATTTTAATGATACTTCAACCTTTGACTGGGTGAATGTTACTTCCCCCATAGCCTGAGTGGCCCACATTGCCTGCAGCAGCATGGTTCTTGGAACAACACTGAAAAGACTACAACTATGGCGACTATGACCTCAGTCCCAACAGCCAATCACAGGGCACAACTTCAGCCACCAACAACTAGGCAACCCGTTTTCCTGTCAACCTGATGTTAATCCCCAATGATTTTGTGCTGTTTATTGATCGGTAAAACGTTTGATTGTTGGACTGAACTTAAAGACACAAATAAATACACAGAATCACCCACCGTAATAGGAAAACAAAAATGCACCAAACTGGAATCAGCAGAGTCATCATCAGTGTTTTGGTGCTCTTTTCCAATATTTAAAAGTCGATCACACAACATCCCCCTGTCAGAATGTCATATTGGAACAAACTGTTGATATTATGAAACACAGCCGTTTTTGTGGTCAAGGACATCCAATGCCATTGGCGTGGTATCCAAACTATCTGGGAATGTTGTTGTAAACTACGCACATCAAAGATAATTAATTTTCTAAAAAAGAAAGAAAGAAAACTCTGTGTTGTAATTTTATGCTTTTTTCTGATCTCACATCAATAGTTTCTGATTTGTGGCAAAATATGAGCGAACGCCAGGCAAACTGGAAAGATCTGGAGAAAAAGAATAGAAGCAAAGCAAAGTTAGCAGGTTTTAGTTTTGTTTTGTGTTGTCAAAGATGAAAATAATCTGAAAATGCCCAAATGAAACACCCATAAATGATGATGTCACTAGTACTATTAATGTTTTTAATGATGGAAATCAGCAAATCATTTGATAAGGGGTTAATGCGGCAGAGATCCTGCCACCAGTGGGAAAAGCTTTAAAACTGATGATTGAAATCTAATTCTGCAGAACATACATAAGCAAAACTAACCTCTGTTAAATCAGGTTAAATCTCTCTGCCAGGGGATTGACTTCTTATTAATAAACTTATTAAAGATACATGTTCTTCATTCAGCTTAGAATGATTTGATTAAAAATTGACAGAAAATTAATAAACATCTAATTTGATAATCGACTAATCACCTATACGCCATTATTCACACATTTCCTACTTATGAGGAAAAAAAATTCTGAGAAAAAACAGAACCCCCCCCCCCCCCCACAAATTTTGGTAACAAAGTCATAGATTTACAAGGTAAAAAGTCACAAATTTACAGGCAAAAAAATATCATGAATTTCCGAACAAAAACTCACCAATTTTTGATAAACCCCCCCACCCCCAGAAATGTCTTGAGAAAACAGTTGCAAATTTGATAATCAAATAAAGATGCAAATTTCCAAGAAAATGTTACACACTTATAAGAAAAAAGTAACAACTTTATAAGGAAAAAAGCTGCAAATTTTTGAGGAAAAAGTCACAAAACAAGAAAAAATGTCACAGATTTACATGACAAATGCTTCAAGCCTAAAAGGAAAAGTAGCAAATTTACAAGAAAAAAGTGGAATTTATAAGAAAAAAGTTCAAAAGTTATAAGAAAAAAGTAACAAATTTATGAGAAAAAAAGTTGCAAACTTTTGAAGAAAAAGGCACAAATTTACAAGAAAAAAGTTGCAAATTTAAAAGAAAAAAAATTGCAAATTTATGAGGAATGTTATAAATTTACAAAACAATGGCAAATTAAAAAAAAAAGTTCTTATAAGTCATTTATAAGAAAAAAGTTGCAAACTTAACAGAAAAATAAACACATTTTTTTATTAAAAGGCTTACTCGTTTATTACAAAAATGTTACAAACTTAAAAGGGAAAAAATTCACCTGGGAGGAAAAAAATCCTAAATTTCCTAACAAATAGTTTCATGTTTTTAAGAAAAACATAACCAACTTGCATGAAAAAGCCACAAACTTATCAGGGGAGTAAAAAGGAAAAATGCCAATTTCTGAGGGGGAAAAAACCCACAAATGTCCAAAAGATTAGTTGACTCATCAAAAAACTAATCACTAGCTGCAGCACTATTCCAGCTGAGTTTAGTAACAAATAACCTGCCAGTGGAAAATTAATGCATCATCTCCTGAATAAAAATAAAGAAAATACAAACTTTGCCGGTTTATTTACCACTGTAACATGTGCGCACACTGAAATAAATAACTAACTCACAGGTTGGACATGGTAGCTCTTCAGCTGCAGCCCTACCGCCCCAGCTCCCTTCCTCTCTGTCATTTTCTTCGTCTGCCTCCTCCTCTTCCTCCTACTCTGTCCTTTTGTGCGTCTCCTCAGCTACACTCTGTGCCCTCTCCCTGTGTGCCGATTGGCTGCCGGTGAAGTGTGTGATTTATGGCCTCCTTCACCTAACAGATGTTTAGATGAGCTGGTGGCAGTGTAGAGTTATGTCTGGGAGCCCCGGGGATTTAGCAGCAATGATGACACAAACTCGGGTTAGTCTTTCCACATGTGTCTGACTAAGGTGGGCACCCCAGCAGAGGTCAAAGGTTAGGTAAGCCTCAGAGCTGAGGAGGCAGTGGGGTGTTAGGGTCGGGGCCTCAAATGTAGAAGAAATTAAGTCATACAGAAAGATGTAAGACTGTTCAGACAAGGGCTCAGTAGCTTGGAGCCAGAAAACAGAGATAACAAGTACAAACGGGCCCGTCAACGAAGAAAGGCAACTTTTCCCTCTTCAATATGCGTTTTTTTTCACCGAAATTTGTGACGTTTCTTGCAAAATTGTTCCTGTATATTTATGTCGTCTCAAAGACTTACACATTTTTTGGTAGTCACAGAAGTGGGTAGAGTAGGGAGGCAGGGAGTGGGCGAACAATCTGAATCTGTTTTTCAATAGGTTTGACCAACCGCCCTCCCCGCTGACTGCACAACAACCACTGCTGCCTCTAAAGACATCAAGTCCTGCTGCCCACTCCCCACTCCAACAACTCCCCCCCCCCCACTCCCAACACACAGCCCCCCAACCTGACCCTGACCAAGACCCAGGTGAGGACGGAGCTGAGGAAGATCAAGGTGAGGAAGGCGTCGGGACCGGACGGCATCAGCGCAAAGCTCCTCAAGTCCTGTGCAGACCAGCTGTGTGGGATCGTGGCGTACATCTTCAACCTGAGCCTGAAGCTGGGGAGGGTACCACAGCTGTGGAAAACATCTTGTGTGGTACCTGTACCAAAAACTTCTCACCCCAAAGACCTGAACAGCTACAGACCAGTGGCCTTGATGTCTCACTTGATGAAGACCCTGGAGAGACTGCTCCTTGCTCACCTCCGCCCCCTGGTGGGACCAGCGATGGATCCACTCCAGTTCGCCTACCAGCATGGCATTGGGGTGGAGGATGCGGTGATCTTCCTCCTTCACCGTTCTCTATCCCACCTGGAGAAGCCCGGGAATGTGGTGAGGATCATGTTCTTTGACTTCTCCAGTGCTTTCAACACCATCCAACCGATGATCCTGAAGGACAAGCTGCTGCGCGCAGGGGTGGACCAGCACCTGTCATCATGGATCCTGGACTACCTCACGAACCGGCCTCAGTTTGTGAGAACCCGGGACTGTGTGTCCGACACGATCATTGGTAGCACGGGGGCCCCCCAGGGAACGGTGTTGGCTCCCTTCCTGTTCACTCTTTATACTGCGGACTTCTCACACAACACAACACGCTGCCATCTACAGAAGTTCTCTGATGACTCTGCGATCGTTGGCCTCATCTCCAATGGAGATGAAGCTGAGTACAGAGGGCTTATCCAGGACTTCGTGGACTGGTGCCATTGGAACTGCCTCCAGATCAACGCGAGGAAAACTAAGGAGCTGGTGGTGGACTGCCGCAGGCATAGACAACCCCTCACGGCACCAGTAAATATACAGGGAACAGATATCGAGATGGTGACATCCTACAAGTACCTGGGTGTTCATCTGAACAATAAACTAGACTGGTCACACAATACTGACGCACTCTACAAGAAGGGACGGCGCAGGCTGTTCCTACTGAGGAGACTTAGGTCTTTTGGTGTACAAGGGGCGCTGCTGAAGACATTCTATGACACGGTGGTGGCATCAGCCATCACTTTTGGAGTGGTCTGCTGGGGCAGTGGCATTACTGCAGCCGATAGGAAGAGACTGAACAAACTGATCAAGAAAGCTAGCTCTGTCCTGGGGCAGCGCCTTGACCCGGTGGAGGAGATAGGAGAGAGAAGGACGGTGGCTAAACTGTCATCTCTGCTGGAGTCTGAGTTCCACCCTATGCAGGACATACTGAATGCACTGAGGAGCTCATTTAGCAGCAGACTACATCATCCCAGGTGCACAACCGAGAGGTTTCGCAGGTCTTTCCTACCAACAGCTGTCAGACTGTACAACCTAAGCAGGGCTGCTCGCAGAGATAGCAAAAAGACGTAACAACCTAATAGTTTTTGAATGCAAAAGATGCAATAGACTTACACAATGGTCCCCTCCGGCATACAACTAGGAAAATACCGGTCGCTATGGAGGGTGAGAATATGTATGGGCACATAATCATACCATGTAGGATAACTGTACTCAATTTAAAGAAAGTTTACCTTATGAAATGAATTACTCAGCTGCAAGTATGAGTATCCCCCCCCCAAAAAAAAAAAAAAAAACTTTAGTAAGAGTAAGGAAGTATCTGCTGAAAAGGCTACTATGCTACTGGAATATTTAAGCCAATTTGTGAGATTTTTCTATTACACTCGCATTTTGCCATAAATTGTTTTTTTTTTTCATCATAATTTTGGGGCTTCTTGTAAATTTATTACTTTTTCACAAATGTGAAACTTTTTTTGCATAATTTGTAATGTTTTTCACATAAAATTACAACTTTTTACAGATAAATTCAAAAATTGTCTCACAAATTTGCAGATGTTTGTTTTGCTTGTAAATTTTTTTCTTGTACTTTTTTTTAATAAATTTAAGAGGTGTCATTTTTGGTAAGACCAAAGCTGTGTTTGGAATGTTCACTCCTGTGGCGGTAAAGAATTATAAGCAGCGAACTGTGGGTTTTAAGTAGGTTTATTAAATCATACCGCCATCATAGGGTCCTCAGGCTCTCAGCAGCAGTAGTCAGAAGCAGTGGTAAGAGTGAGAGGGTGAGCTACAGAGCAATGCAGCTTTTATACCCAACTACAGACAATGCATGAAAGGCATGGGACATTTACATCACAGTAAGAGCAGGAAGCATGAACACAATGCATGAATGGCACATTAACATCACAGTACTGAGCAGGAAAAAGCTAGACGAAGCGAGGCTGCCTGTTGACATTAATACACACATTTCACTGTAATGTTAATCGCTCCAGATGCGCGCTCTGATTGTCCCAGTCTGTTGTGGGGGTTAACCACACTACTCCCCCCCAGAGGGCTCAGCAGGCGGCTGAGGCCTCGATAGTCCGGCTTTGGCAGCGAGCAGGGAAAGCTCTGTGCAGGCGGAGGTGGAGGGGGTGGGGGGTAGCAAGTGCCGGCCCGGGACGGGGAAATGTCTGGGCCGTGCAAAAATTGCCTGTGGATCCGCGATGTTGAGGGGCTGTCCCATTGAACGTGCGGAGGTCCACAGCAGCTGTACGAAGAAAAATTAGTCACTGACTCCTCTCGCGGTTAAGTCCTGCAAGGATTAACAGCGTCCATGAAGAAAACAGGAGCGGCGAGGCTGCGTAGTGGATGTAAGAAAAAAAAAACAAAAGCAGAGGGACTTGGCGTGTTGACTTTAGGTGCGGGCGCAACCCTAAAGCCCTCGGGGACCGCAGACTGCTGAATTCCCTTTGTGCGCCATGGCTAAGACCATTAGAAAATCCTGTGAGCGAGCTGCGTGCGTGCTTCAGGTGTACGAGCAGCCCTGAAGGTTCTGTGTGCAGCGGCGAAGGACGATGGCGGTCTGTGGAGCCGTTATTGTCCCGTGCGTGGTGCGCCGTCCTCGTAACCCCCCGGTGTGTGTGCAGGGGTTCCGTGCATGGGTGGGCCCGCTGGCGAGGCGAGTCAGGGTCAGGGAGCTTGCTGGAGATCAGCGTAGTCGGTGCCGATAATCATCCCTGTTCAGTGTGTTGCTGTAGATTGGTCATGGTGCGTTCAGGTCCACGCACTGCGTTCTCCGTCGGCCCTGGAGGTCGCCGTCGTGGAGAGAGGACGAGGTGCGTGCGCTCTCGTGTGGAGGAGCTGTGACAGCGGCCGGTCCCAGCGGGGATGTGCAGATCTCAGGCATGCAGATCTCACCATGAAGCTTTCTGCAGCTTTCCTGGTCGTGGGTGATCTCCGGAGAGTTTCGCCTGGTGGTGGCTCTGCGTCGAGGTCTCCCTGTAGCAGAAGGGAGAGCAGATCATTTGCGCCAGGCTGCTACGTTCGCTTGTCGTCGGAGAATCACCGCCGGGTGCTGCGTTCGTTGTCGTCGGGTCACCAGCGTGGCTGTCCAGACCAGAAGGTTGCGTTGCACAAAGCGTGTGCTTTCTTCGGGGTCACCAGCGTGGCTGTCCAGACCAGAAGGTTGCATTGCACAAAGCGTGTGCATTCTCGGGGTCACCAATGTGGCGGTAAAGGATTATAAGCAGCGAACTGTGGGTTTTAAGTAGGTTTATTAAATCATACCGCCATCATAGGAACTCGCTCCAGCCCTTGTGCAGGCGGGCTGGAGCGGGTCCTCAGGCTCTCAGCAGCAGTAGTCAGAAGCAGTCAGAAGCAGAGTGAGAGGGTGAGTTACAGAGCAATGCAGCTTTTATACCCAACTACAGACAATACATGAAAGGCATGGGACATTTACATCACAGTAAAAGCAGGAAACATGAACACAATGCATGAATGGCACATTAACATCACAGTACTGAGCAGGAAAAAGCTAGACGAAGCGAGGCTGCCTGTTGACATTAATACACACATTTCACTGTAATGTTAATCGCTCCAGATGCGCGCTCTGATTGTCCCAGTCTGTTGTGGGGGTTAACCACAACTCCCTCCCTACTCGCTATATAGTGAATTCAGATATAGTGGACTATATGGTAAACTCAATATAACAATAAAATTAACAACTTTTGGACCCTACTGGGCTTTTTTCATGGCGCGGTTAATGATGTCATCATGGTGAGAAAGTAAAACGTAACAGATTAATGGTGATTAAAAAAATGAATACCTGCATGTATTCTGTAGTAAATATGTATTACATCAAATCGTTTTTGCTGTATTAATAAATATAAATACCTTAAGGTAGTTTGTGATGTGAAGCTCTCCTCTCACTGCTCCGCTGGCTGTGCAATGCATTATAGGATACATTGGCTAATGTAGCGACCATCCATTGTACACTACTTTTCAAAATGCATTATGTGATATTTTGAGTGTACAGTATAGTGCTTGAAATTTTCAGTTAAGATTTTGAACAGCACTACAAAATGGCTGATTCATTATATAGTACACTATATGGGGAAGAAGTGAACATTTCGAACACAGTACAAGTTATTACCGTACATGTGGCTTATATTATTCATATATCCATACCTACATATGTATAGACATAAGTGGAATGTTTAGAGATTGCATATGTAGAATGACCTCACGTCTCAGAGCAGGACAAGAGGTCTCGACCACCGGCGAAGATCAAGGAGCAGACGGAGTCGCAGCGGTGGAGACCTGATCAAACTTCCTGACCACCCAGGGTCAGGTGGAGGAGAGAGAGGACAATGGAGGGGGATTACGCTAATGCGGGATGTCAGCTTTGATATGCAATGTCTTTTGTTGAGTGTGGGTATAAGTATGAAGGTCTGACTGTGCTCGACCTCTCTTATTCTGCTTCTGCATCGAGATGAGACATGTTAGGGACTGGAAGCTGATAATAAAACTTGATTTATAAAATCACATCGCTTCTTCATTTCAAGCTCCCTACATTGGTGACCAGACGTGAGGATGGACCAAAGACGTTCTCCCGCTACAAGCTCATCAGAGGCAACCCAGGCAAGCGCCGTCGCCAACGCAGACAGGGGAACAGATGGAAGACGTTCCCCCACAGCAGAATCGTCAGAGAGGGCTCAACCGAGCACTGTCCCCAGCCCCGCCGCGAGAACGGAAGAAAGGCGTTCTCGCCCTGCAGACACATCAGAGACGGCCCAGGCAAGCGCCGTCACCGTCAAACTCCCAGAGTTCTGGCAAAACGACCCGAGCTCGTGGTTCCAGCAAGCTGAGGCTCAGTTTGCACTGGCGGGGATAACGGCGGATGAGACCAAATTTTACCACATCGTCGCCAGACTCGATGCCGCCACATCAAGATGCGCGCGGAGCGTGATACAACAACCACCCGCCCACGACAAGTACAAAGAACTGAAGGCGACCCTCATCGAGAGCTTCGTCCCCTCGGCCAAGGAAAGAGCAGGGAGGATTCTGGCGACTCACGGCCACAGAGGACACAGACCGATGGCCCTCATGGAGGACATGCTGTAGCTGAGGGAGGCAGACAATGACAGCTTCCTCTTTCAACATATCTTCCTCAGCACTCTGCCGTCGCACATGAGAGGGACCCTGGCCAACATGCGGTGCAGCACCCAGCAGGACTTCCGCGCGCTGGCCCGAGAAGCGCAGCGGCTCATCAACTCCTGCGGCGAACAGACGGCCACAGCAGCATCTGCAGATCTCGGTGCGGAAGCCCAGAGCAGCGGAGAACCGCAGACAACAGAGCAGAGCCTGCCCACCATGGCAGCGACGCGACCAAGGCGCAGCAAGCGGAACGACCTCTGCTATTATCATCAACGTTTCGCCGAGAGGGCGTACAAATGCGTGCCCCCCTGCAATTTCAAGAGCTCGGGAAAACGCCAAAGCCCGGAACCTTTAGCAGCTACGGCTCTCGGCGAGACAAACAAGCTGCTCTACGTGACTGACGGACACTCCGGGAGACAGTTCCTCATCGACACTGGAGCTCAGGTGAGCTTCATCACCCCGTCCAACGCAGACCGGGCAATGGGACCCTGTGGAAACGGAGCGATGGCAGCTAACGGCTCGATCATCGACACCTTCGGTGAAAGAAACCTACCTCTGTCCATTCACGGCCGCAACTATAGGTGGACATTTATTATAGCGGCGGTGAGTTTTAACTTGTTGGGCGCTGATTTCTTGTGTGCACATGGGTTGTTAGTCGATCTTGCAAATAGACGCTTGGTTAATGATTGGTTAATGGTTGGTTAATCATTTTCTTCTATCCCCTGCTCAGCTCGAGTCTCTCCACCACCCGTGCAGGCCAGCGTCACCACAGCAGGAGGTAAGTTTGACCAACTCCTCACCCAATTTCCAGCACTCACAGTTCCCAAATTTTCAGCAACAGTAGCGAAACACGGGGTTGAACACTTTATCCCCACAACAGGCCCACCTGTTTTCGCCAAAGCTTGGCGCTTAGATGCGACCAAGCTCACCATAGCACGCGACGAGTTTGCCAGCCTAGAAAAATTGGGCATTATTCGGCGCTCGAAAAGCCCTTGGGCATCACCACTACATATGGTCCCGAAAACCGACGGTTCTTGGAGACCTTGCGGTGATTACCGCAGATTAAACAATGCGACAGCGCACGACCGCTACCCAATCCCTCACATCCAAGATTTTTCACTACATCTGGCGGGTGCGCGCATTTTCTCTAAAATAGACCTGGCTACCACCAAGTTCCGGTTCGACCGGAGGACGTTCCCAAAACGGCTGTAATAACCCCCTTTGGTCTTTTTGAATTTTGCGAATGCCGTTTGGCCTCAAAGGCGCTGCTTAAACTTTTCAGCGTATGATGGACGCGGTATTACGCGACCTCCCCTTCGTGTTCGTCTACCTCGACGATATTCTGGTAGCCAGCTCGTCAGAGGAAGAACACGAACAACACCTCACTACAGTTTTTCGGAGACTAGAACAGCACGGGTTAATAATCAACCTAGCCAAATGCCGATTCGGCGTGTCACAAATTGATTTTTTGGGACACAGAGTTTCACCAGACGGGGCAGTTCCATTGCCGGACAAAGTGCGCGCGGTAGCAAATTTCCCATGACCACAAACGGTCAAATCGCTACAAGAATTTTTAGGAATGGTGAATTTTTACAACCGTTTCCTTCCCCGCGCAGCTCAACTCATGCAGCCCCTATATGCCACGCTCAGAAAACAAAAGCCCTCCAACGCGGTCGAATGGACCCCGGAGCGGGAACGCGCATTCACGGAAGTAAAAAGTGCACTAGCGAATGCCACATTGTTGGTTCACCCCGATCCCTCGGCCCGCATAGCGTTAACCACAGACGCTTCAGACCTGGCCATAGGGGCAGTCGTAGAACAGCATGTTGGCGGAACCTGGCAACCATTATCATTTTTTAGTAAATCTTTAAACCAAACCGAGCGCAAATACAGCACTTTTGACAGGGAGCTGCTAGCGCTTTATTTATCCATCCGCCACTTCCAGTTCTGGCTGGAAGGGCGGCGTTTCACGGCTTTTGTAGACCACAAACCACTCACTTTTGCGATGGCTAAAATTTCAGAACCATGGTCAGGCAGGCAACAAAGACAACTAGCCGCAATTTCAGAGTTCACCACAGATATTCGACATGTGGCAGGCAAGCTTAATGTGGTAGCAGACTGCCTCTCCCGCACTGTGACATCGTCAGGGCGCGAGGAAGCAGATTATACTACCGCAGCCGCAGAACTCATGGCCAACGCGGACGCGTACGCGGCCCCAATCCACGTAGGGATAGATTACGCGGCCATGGCAGCGGAACAAAGCAGTGACGCGGACGTGCGCGCGCTCCAGTCTGGACCAACAGGGTTAAGACTGGAGGAAAGGGGTTTGCGTGACGGCGTTCCCCCCCCTAATCTGCAACATGTCAACTGGCCGGCCTCGCCCGGTGGTTCCAGCCGCGTGGCGCCGCCGCATTTTTGACTCGGTTCACTCCCTCGCGCACCCAGGGGTGCACGCCTCGGTTAAAATGGTCGCGGAGAAGTTTGTTTGGCCGGGCCTGCGTAAAAATGTAAAGGAATGGGCAAGGACTTGCACGTCTTGCCAACGCGCCAAAATACACAAACACACAAAAGCTCCTCTAGAACCTTTCCGAATTCCAGCCAGGAGGTTTGACCACGTACACGTCGACCTCGTGGGCCCACTACCGTCGTCGCAAGGGTTCACACAACTGTTAACAATGGTAGACCGTACCACGCGCTGGCCGGAGGCGGTCCCGCTGGCGTCAACCACAGCCGCGGAAGTCGCTCGCGTGTTTTTAACAAACTGGGTGGCGCGTTTCGGCGTCCCATCGGACATCACGTCCGATAGGGGGCCTCAATTTGTCTCAGAGCTGTGGTCAGCCATGGCCAGCAGCTTAGGGGCGACAATTCATCGCACCACCGCGTATCACCCTCAGGCTAATGGGTTATGCGAGCGTTTTCATAGGTCTTTAAAGGCCGCCCTCAGGGTCTCACTAACGGATACAGATTGGGTGAATAAACTTCCCTGGGTTTTATTAGGGTTGTGTTCTGCGCCTAAGGAGGATCTAGACACCTCCCCGGCAGAATTAGTTTTTGCACAACCTCTCAGGCTCCCAGGTGAGTTCTTACCAGAACATCCAGAGCCCGGGCACCTACCAGCCCTGAGGCCCCTAAGCAGCACGGGACCGGACATGCTCCCCGGGCCCGTACATCACTCTTTTCCGCGGGTTTTTGTCCCCCAAGCTTTGAAAAACGCCGAGTTCATTTTTGTTAGGCTCGAAGCTTTAAAACCAACCCTCCGCCCTCCATACGACGGACCATACAGAGTGCTGGAACCTGGTGATAAGCATTTTGTGCTTGATTTAGGGGACAGAAAAGAAACAGTCAGCATTGACAGACTTAAACCTGCTTTCTTGTTGAGCGACGAGCCTGCACGGGTGGCGAGAGCGCCTCGGCGGGGTAGACCCCCCAAGAGAAAAGACTCAGCCCTCCTGCAGGGAACAAATAACCACTCTCCTCCCCAAGCTGCAGATCCCTTACAGGACGGTCCCGCCAGGACGCCAAAGCGGGCCTACAGCAGATTCGGGAGAAGATTAAAACCCAGACGACACATAGACTGATGTAAAATTGACAAAGAGTTGCTAACTATGTTGTCGGATTGTGCCGTTGCAGTTTTAAGGCTGACTTGTGACATTAATTATACTGTTGTTGTTACCACTGAATTTTTAACAGGATCATGCTGCATAACTTGAAGGTTAACATGACTGCTGAAGATATTTTTTCCTTTTTCCTGCCGAGATGTATAACAGTATAATATAAGATAAGATAAGATAAGATAAGATAAGATAAGCCTTTATTAGTCCCACAACGGGGAAATTCCAGGATTGCAACAGCACAGGGATAGTAACACTCAAAGCAACAATCAGAAGGCAAGAAAAAAAACAAGCAAGCAAGAGCAGCTAATATACATATGTACATATTACTATAAAATATATATATACACACAGACACACAGTGCAGAGCATTGTAGCTGGATGGAATAAATATATGAATATATGAACACACAGTGCAGAGCATTGTAGCTAGATGGAATAAATATGTAAATATATAAACACCCACAGTACGGAGCATTGCAGCTAGGTGGAATAAATATGCAAGTATATAAACACACACAGTGCGGAGCAATGTAGCTAGATGGAATAATATGTAGATATATAAAAACACAGTGCGGAGCATTGTAGCTAGATGGAATAAATATATAGATATATAAATATAAACATAAACACACCCAGTGCTGAGCATTGTAGCTAGATGGGATGAAACAGCATAACCGTCTACTTAGTTATCCTACATGGTATGATTATGTGCCCATACATATTCTCACCCTCCATAGCGACCAGTATGTTCCTAGTTGTATGCCGGAGGGGACCATTGTGTAAGTCTATTGCATCTTTTGCATTCAAAAAACTATTAGTTTGTTACGTCTTTTTGCTATCTCTGCGAGCAGCCCTGCTTAGGTTGTACAGTCTGACAGCCGTTGGTAGGAAGGACCTACGAAACCTCTCGGTTGTGCACCTGGGATGATGTAGTCTGCTGCTAAATGAGCTCCTCAGTGCATCCAGTATGTCCTGCATAGGGTGGAACTCGGACTCCAGCAGAGATGACAGTTTAGCCACCGTCCTTCTCTCTCCTATCTCCTCCATCGGATCAAGGCGCTGCCCCAGGACAGAGCTAGCTTTCTTAATCAGTTTGTTCAGTCTCTTCCTATCGGCTGCAGTAATGCCACTGCCCCAGCAGACCACTCCAAAAGTGATGGCTGATGCCACCACCGTGTCATAGAATGACTTCAGCAGCGCCCCTTGTACACCAAAAGACCTGAGTCTCCTCAGCAGGAACAGCCTGTGCTGTCCCTTCTTGTAGAGTGCGTTAGTATTGTGTGACCAGTCTAGTTTATTGTTCAGATGAACACCCAGGTACTTATAGGATGTCACCATCTCGGTGTCTGTTCCCTGTATATTTATTGGTGCTGTGAGGGGCTGCCCATGCCTGCGGCAGTCCACCACCAGGTCCTTAGTTTTCCTCGCGTTGATCTGGAGGCAGTTCCGATGGCACCAGTCCACGAAGTCCTGGATAAGCCCTCTGTACTCAGCTTCATCTCCGTTGGAGATGAGACCAACAATCGCAGAGTCATCAGAGAACTTCTGTAGATGGCAATGTGTTGTGTTGTGTGAGAAGTCCGCAGTATAAAGAGTGAACAGGAAGGGAGCCAGCACCGTTCCCTAGGGGGCCCCCGTGCTACTGATGATCGTGTCGGAAACACAGTCCCGGGTTCTCACAAACTGAGGCCGGTTCGTGAGGTAGTCCAGGATCCATGATGACAGGTGCTGGTCCACCCCTGCGCGCAGCAGCTTGTCCTTCAGGATCATCGGTTGGATGGTGTTGAAAGCACTGGAGAAGTCAAAGAACATGATCCTCACCATATTCCCGGGCTTCTCCAGGTGGGACAGAGAATGGTGAAGGAGGAAGATCACCGCATCCTCCACCCCAATGCCATGCTGGTAGGCGAACTGGAGTGGATCCATCGCTGGTTCCACCAGGGGGCGGAGATGAGCAAAGAGCAGTCTCTCCAGGGTCTTCATCAAGTGGGACGTCAAGGCCACCGGTCTGTAGCTGTTCAGGTCTTTGGGGTGGGAAGTTTTTGGTACAGGTACCACACAAGATGTTTTCCACAGCTGTGGTACCCTCCCCAGTTTCATGGATGTTATCTTAAGCTGTAAACTTAATTTGATTGTCCTTTTCTTAGACGTTTGGGGGGGGGGCTGTGGCTTATATTATTCATATATCCATACCTACATATGTATAGACATAAGTGGAATGTTTAGAGATTGCATATGTAGAATGACCTCACGTCTCAGAGCAGGACAAGAGGTCTCGACCACCGGCGAAGATCAAGGAGCAGACGGAGTCGCAGCGGTGGAGACCTGACCGAACTTCCTGACCACCCAGGGTCAGGTGGAGGAGAGAGAGGACAATGGAGGGGGATTACGTTAATGCGGGATGTCAGCTTTGATATGCAATGTCTTTTGTTGAGTGTGGGTATAAGTATGAAGGTCTGAGTGCGCTCGACCTCTCTTATTCTGCTTCTGCATCGAGATGAGACATGTTAGGGACTGGAAGCTGATAATAAAACTTGATTTATAAAATCACATCGCTTCTTCATTTCAAGCTCCCTACAGTACAGTTTGTTTTTCCCAAAATGTACTCAACTAAGCAGTGCTTGATTTGTAGAGACCAACATTCCTCAAGCTCAGTGGGGGAGATAAAGGTACTGCAAATCCCTAGGAGTAGGAGTGATTTTTCTGAAATCACGTAAGCGCCCAGATTTCCTGATCTTTGACCTCGATCTTGACCTTGAGCACAACTTAGAGGCAGACCAACCTGAGGATCACTGTGAGTGAGTTTGCTGAATCAGTGTTGCCAGGTTTCATGAGAGAAACAAGCGACCCGCTCTGGAAACAAGCCCAAAAAAAAGCCCAACAGGCAACCTACCACATTGTAAAATAAAGGCTGCTTGATAACATATATCAATATATCAATTTATTTTTGTTTGCAGTGAATTGACTGTAAGAACAGTCAGCATTGAATAACGGAATTTTATAAACTCTAATTAAAGGAAAATACATATGCAGATCTGCATAAGCAACAGCAAATTTATAGTAAACATAGTCAACATAAAAACTTTGAATAAATTAAATTTTTAAACTCTGATCAAAAGAAAAGACATGAGCATTCTGCATCAGTAACAGCACTAAACACGATTACAGTTTAGTGATGTGGGGTGATGGAAGTTGTTGTCTGCTAGTCCTTTAAACAAAAAATAAATATTACATGACATCCAACAACTTTAATTATGTGGAAAATTATCTTTAAATTGACAAATATCATATGTGTAACTTGTGGCAAAATTTGATCGGGATCAAAAGATAATTTTGCTCTTGCCTTTCATTTCAGTGGAGAATTTTTTTTCAATTTAAGGTCCCATATGCACTGATCTGTATAAAAAATCTGAATAGCTCACGCCCCATTAGTGAGTACAGACCACTGATCTCTATAGAAAAACTGGATGGATCATTGGCCGCCAGAAGTGAAGCCCCTGGCCGGCCACTTTTACCTCAATAACTTCCCCAAAAATTAACAGATTTTGAACTTCTTGGTATGGAGACACAGATGATAATCTTGCGCAACCGAGCTGGGAAAGCTGTCACACAGACAGCAAAGCAAGCCCAAATAAGCAACTACACGTTAAAAAACAAGCCTAAAAACCCGCAACCAGCGACTGATGAGATTTGCAAGCGACTTTAGAAAAGCGCAAGCCCTAAGTCACTTATAATAAGCGGACTTGGCAACTATGTGCTGAATACTGGGGCAAATGTCTAGGAGGAGTAGCGATTCCTGTGAAATGTGGACGACCGGACAGATGGACAGACAGATGGATGCCACATCACCACATTAGCTCATTTCGGCCTTGCTGCAACGAACTAAAAATAAGAAGTCCAAACAATGAAATAAGCAACTCTCACACCAAAATAAAAATCAGGGAGTAAAAAGGTGTTTTTAGTAAATTTAGATTTTTTTTTGTCTTAAATTTGGAATGCTTCTCGTCTCTTGTGGCTTAGAGGTAGAGCACCCGTCCCACAACCGGGAGGTCTTGGGTTCAAGTCTAGGTCATACCAAAGACAATATAAAATTGGTACTTTCCACCTTCTAGCTTGGTGCTCAGCACAATAGAACGAGGAAAGGAAAGTTAACGCACAGAGCTACCAGAGGACTGACCCCCCCCCCCCCAGTGTAGCTTTCCCTACTCACAGTAGCTGTGTGGCCTAGGGTCAGAGAAACGGAGATACATACACCACATGGTGTCCCACATGCTGTGGAGGGGGGTAGGACTCTTGTTAAAACGCTTTAGGTAATCTGTAGAATCTGAAACTTTTTCTAGCACAATAGAGGTTTTACAAAAATAAAAAAACAACTTTACAGGAAAAAAATACTAATACGCTGTAAAAAAAATTGCAGTTTTATGAAGAAGATGCAACTTTATGAGGAAAAAAGTTACAAATTTAGGAGTAAAAATGTGTTTTTAGTAAATTTGCAACTCTTTTCTCTTAAATTTGCAATGCTTCTCGTGTCAATTTTTTTTCCTCCCAAATTTGCATCTTTTTCATAAATCTACAACTTTTTTCTTGCACAGTTAAAATTTTTCCTATAAATTTATTTCATTTTTATCTGTAAATCTGCAAATATGCAGTGGAGATCAAAATTAGAGAACAATGTATTCATGCTTGATTTATTCTAACATATGTTATTCTTCATTGTTCAGAATTTGACAGAATATCAGCTGTGGCTATACCACTGCTGTACTAGCATATTTTTGTAAATAACCAAGGCACTTCAACACATTCATTTTGTAAAACAAAACAAAACAAAACAAACAAAAAAAAACAGTAATCAAAGTTAGAGAACAATGACCACTGTGACAAAAGATTTAAACAATGTTTTTTAGGGCTATAGCATTCAAAAATCAATCGGAAGTGTGTGTGTGTGTGTGTGTGTGTGTGTGTGTGTGTGTGTGTGTGTGTGTGTGTGTGTGTACACGTGCCATGTATGTATGTGTGTATATATGTGATATATATATATATATATATATATAGATAGATAGATAGATAGACAGTGTATATATATAGTGTATATATATATATAGTGGTGTGAGAAAGTGTTTGCCTCCTTTCTGATTTCTCATTTTTTTGTATGTTTGTCGCTTCAATGTTTCAGATCATTAAACAAATTTAAATAAACAAAGATAACATAAGTAAACACAAAATGCAGTTTTTAAATGAAGGTGTTTATTATTAAGGGGGAAAATAATCCAAACCTACATGGCCCTGTGTGAAAATGTGATTGCCCCCCCCCCCCCTTCCCCATTAAAACATAAATTAACTGGTTTATCACATCTTTGGAAAGCTGAGTTCAATTTCTCTAGCCACACCCTGGCCTGATTATTGCCACATCTGTTCTCAATCAAGAAATCACTTAAATAGGACCTACCTGACAAAGTGAAGTAGATCAAAAGATCCTCAAAAGCTAGACATCATGCTGCGATGCAAAGAAATTCAGGAATAAATGAGAAACAAAGTAACTGACATTTATAAGTCTGGAAAAGGTTATAAAGCCATTTCTAAAGCTTTGGGACTCCAGCAAACCACAGTGAGAGCCATTATCCACAAACTGCAAAAACATGAAACAGTGGTGAACCTTCCCAGGAGTGGCTGGCCAACCAAAATTACCCCAAGAATGCAGCGACGACTCATCCAAGAGCTCACAAAAGACCCCACAACAACATCCAAAGAACTGCAGGCCTCACTTGCTTCTGTTAAGGTCAATGTTCATGACTCCCCCATAAGAAAGAGACTGGGCAAAAATGGCCAGCATGGTAGAGTTCCAACACGAAAACCACTGCTGAGCAAAAAGAACGTAAAGGCTTGCCTCAGTTTTGCCAGAAAACATCTTGATAATCCCCAAGACTTTTGGGAAAATACTCTGTGGATTGACGAGACAAAAGTTGAACTTTTTGGAAGGTGTGTGTCCCACTACATCCCGCGTAAAAGTAACACAGCATTTCAGGAAAGGAACATCATGCCAGCAGTGAAATATGGTGGTGGTAGTGTGATGGTCTGGGGCTGTTTTGCTGCTTCAGGACCTGAAAGACTTGCTGTGGTAAACAGAACCATGAATTCGGCTGTCTACTTAAAAATCCTGAAGGAGAATGTCCAGCCATCTGTTCGTGACCTCAAGCTGAAGCGCACTTGGGTTCTGCAGCAGGACAATGATACAAAACACACCAGCAAGTCCACCTCTGAATGGCTTAGGAAAAACTAAATGAAGACTTTGGAGTGGCCTAGTCAAAGTCCTGACCTGAATCCATTTGAGATGCTGTGGCATGACCTTAAAAAGGCAGTTCATGCTGGAAAACCCTCCAATGTGGCTGAATTACAACAATTCTGCAAAGATGAGTGGGACAAAATTCCTCCACAGCGCTGTAAAAGACTCATTGCCAGTTATTGCAAGTGCTTGATTGCAGTTGTTGGTGCTAAGGGTGGCCCAACCAGTTATTAGGTTTAAGGGCAATCACTTTTTCACACAGCCCCATGTAGGTTTGGATTATTTTTACCTTAATAATAAACACCTTCATTTAAAAACAGCATTTTGTATTTACTTGTGTTTTCTTTGTCTAATATTTAAATTTGTTTGATGATCTGAAACATTTAAGTGTGACAAACATACAAAAACATGAGAAATCAGGAAGGGGGCAAACACTTTTTCACACCACTGTGTGTGTGTGTGTGTGTGTGTGTGTGTGTACAGTATATATATATAATTTTTTTTTGGGGGGGGGGGCATTGTGATCTGATGGTTAGGGGCATGTCTGTTTTGTCTATCAAGACTTTTTGTCCCCAATTTGAACTGAGTCATTTAAGATTGAGGATTGGCCAATACTGAGTCACAATCTGTTGCTTACATTTTCCTGTAACACATTCTTGCAAACTACACACCATTAAGCACACTAAAGTTATTTAGAAAAATTAATGCCATGTATTTGCTTTGAGACCTCAATACTCTGAGAGTATTCCACAGAGCACACATGCTGGTAACACCTTCCCTACTGCAACTCTGTACAGCTGCTGTGCTATGGCGAGGCTGACGTAAAACAACTGCGACTGATGGAAAACAACAGAGACTTTGGTGAGGTGAACCCAATACCATTGGAGCCATAAGAGCCTTGATTGAGCTCCTGATCCGATACGTGAGATGGACTCTAGACTGAAGCTGATCTTTGTACAAGTGTGCTAATTATGCTAGATAGATAGATAGATAGATAGATAGATAGATAGATAGATAGATACTTTATTTCGAACAAAAAAGTATAACAAAAACAAAACAAATGACAAATGCAATAAAGTAACAGTATACAGTGTTCGAAAGGGAGAAGGAAGAAGTGAACACTTATTAATTCCATCTCCTCTTTTCCATAAATACACCCATGTGAATTATATACAAATTACCACATTTAAGACCCCAAGTAAACAATTAACTGTATTTTGTACATATCAACATTAACACCCATCCATCCTAGCATACATTGATGTCCATACATCAAAACCAGCCTCAAACAACACAGATATACACAGTGCTGTCCCACCCACCATTCCATAGTGTCCCAGAGTGAGCATAGTGAATCGTACATATAAATACTACCCTTCTAACATATATCCTTTCAGCAAATAATGTTTGTACCTCTTTTTGAATTGATTTCTGTTTGTACATAGTTTCAGTTCCGGCTCCAGACTGTTCCTCAAATCCACCCCACAGACAGATATGCACATACTTTTCTTGGTTGTTCGTATCTTGGGTTTTGTAAAGTTTAAGTCTCCTCTCAAATTATGACATGTCTCTTTTTTTAAATATTTTTTGTATATTAGTTGGGAGGTGATTATTAATTGCCCTGTACATGACTTGTGCTGTCTTAAATTTAACTAAATCGATGAACTTTATGACATGTGACTTTAAAAACAACGAATTGGTATGGTCTCTATATCCTACATTATTTATTATCCTTATAGCTCTTTTTTGTAATGTGCATATTGACTGTAGGTTGGTCTTGTAGGTGTTTCCCCAGACTTCTACACAGTAGTTAAGGTAAGGTAGAAACAGTGAATTGTACAGTAAGAACAATGATTTATAGTCCAAGATGTGTCTTGTCTTCCCCAGTATGCCTATACAATTTGCCAACTTGGCCCGGATGTGACTGATGTGAGGTTTCCAGCAGATTTTATTGTCTAGCGTCACCCCCAGAAACTTATTTTCCTGTACTGTTTCTATTCTGGTATCATCTATCGTTACCATTATTTCATGATTTATTTTATAATTTCCAAACAACATAATCTTGACATAACGCACGGCTCAGGAGACGCACACACACAGGCTTAGAGTAGTTCAAAGAGTTTATTAACAGCAGGAGTGAGTGAGTGCGTGTCTGCGGGATGTAAATGTGTTGGTGATGGTGTCTGCTCCAGGCACAGAGGCAGGTGACCGTACAGCCGAGCAACCCTATGGAGAGAGCACAGGGAGAGGGTGACGGGCATACACCAACACAGGAGGGATTTATGGCGAGAGAAGGACTTACTTGGTGGGTCAGGACAGCTGGCACAACAAGGGGGCGAAGCCCGGAAGACAGCCACCTGGAGAGCTCTGTACAGCAGCGAGGATTGGGCGATGGAGTGGAGATGTCCGCCGCTGGGGAATCCACCTGTGCACAGGGGAGAAGACTGAAGAAAAGAGGTAAGCGATCTTCTTACCAAAATGGTGACGCTGAAGGGAAGTATGCTCACAACGGTAAGGGACGAAGTCTGACGGCTTCAGGCCGAGCCTCCGGGCGAGACGGCCTTTATCCCTCGCCGCTGATGATTGTCAGGTGCGTGAGCAGGTGGCGCCGCTGATGAATGGCGCGGCGTGACAGTACTCCCCCCTCTAGCAGCGCCTCCTGGCGATGGCTTATCCGGGTGCGCTCGGTGGAAGTCCGCGATGAGCGATGGGTCCAACACAAATGACGGGGGCACCCATTGTCGATGCTCGGGCCCATAGCCCTCCCAGTCCACCAGGTATTGCAACCCACGACCTCGGCGCCGGGAGTCCAGGATGGAGGAGACGGACCAGGCCGGATGGCCACCAATCATCCGGGGCGCGGGTTGCGCCGCAGGAGGAGGGCAAAGGGGGTCAGTGACTGCCAGTTTCACCTTCGACACATGGAAAGTGGAATGGATGCGGAGGGAGGGGGGAATAGCCACGCGCACAGCCACCGGGTTGATGATCCGGGTGATGGGAAAGGGACCCATGAATCGCTGTGCCAGCTTCCTCCTCTCGCCTTTTAATGTGACGTCCTGGGTAGACACATACACGAGTTGCCCAACTCTGTACGCCGGGGCAGGTCTTCTGTGCCGGTCCGCCACGGTCCTGTTGCGCTCCGCCGTGCGTAAAAGCGCATGACGCGCGGCAGCCCAGGTGGAGCGGAACTGCCTAAGGTGCGCCCTAACAGAGGGGACAGTCACCTCGTTCTCCTGCGCTGGAAACAGCGGGGGGTCGTAACCCAGGGACGCCTTGAAGGGGGACATCCCCGTTGCAGAAGAGCGGGCGGTGTTGTGGGCATACTCCACCCAGGCGAGATGGTTGCTCCAGGACGTCGGCTTGGATCTAGTAACACAGCGGAGCGCAGCCTCCAGCTCCTGATTGGTCCTCTCACACTGCCCGTTAGACTGGGGGTGATGGCCGGAGGAGAGGCTCACCTTGGCTCCGATGGCGTTACAAAAGGATCTCCAAACCTCGGATGAAAATTGGGGACCCCGGTCCGAGACCACGTCCACCGGAATCCCGTGCAGCCTGACCACGTGTTGGACGAGGAGGCCCGCCGTCTCCAGGGCAGTAGGGAGACCTCGCAGGGGAATGAAGTGTGCAGCCTTGGAGAAACGGTCCACAATGGTCAGGACGGTGTCAAAGGAGTTGGAAACGGGGAGTCCGGTGACGAAGTCCAGTGCGATGTGCGACCAGGGCCTGCCGGGGACGGGCAGAGGCTGGAGCAGACCCGCTGGGGGGGCATTTCCCGACTTGCTGGTGGCACAGATTGGGCAAGCCCGGGCGTAGCGGGCTGCATCCCTCCGCAGGCCTGGCCACCAAAAGGACCGTTGGAGGAGGCTGATCATCCGAGAGGTGCCGGGATGACAGGTGAGCCGGGAGGTGTGGAGCCAGTGGATGACCTCTCCTCGGACCGCAGATGGGACGAACAGTCTTCCCTCCGGTCCGCCGCCAGGATCAGGTTCCACCTCCTGCGCCTTCCGGATCTTGTCTTCAATGTCCCAAGAGATGGCACCGAGGACGCACGACCTGGGCAGGATAGTGTGGGGCGTCTCCTCAGCCTCCACGGGGGTGAACTGCCTAGAGAGGGCGTCAGGCAGGCCGTTTTTGGAGCCCGGCCTGAAGGTGATCGAGAAGCGGAACCTGGCGAAGAACAAAGACCAGCGCGCCTGGCGGGCATTCAGGCGCTTGGCAGATCGTAAATACTCTAAGTTCTTGTGGTCCGTCAGGACCACAAACGGCAGGTCCGCCCCCTCTAGCCAGTGGCGCCACTCCTGTAAGGCGAGTTTAATGGCCAGGAGCTCTCTGTCCCCCACATCGTAGTTCCTCTCCGCCGGGGACAGGCGCCGGGAGAAGAAGGCGCACGGCCGTTTGGCGCCATCGTCAGGTGACCGCTGGGATAACACTGCTCCCACTCCCGTGTCCGATGCGTCCACCTCCACAATGCACTGCAGCGCGGGGTCGACCTGGCGAAGGACCCGGGAGGAGGAGAACTCCGCCTTCAGCGCCCTAAAGGCAGCAGCGACCTCTTCAGTCCACCGGAACGGGACCTTCGGGGACGTGAGGCGGGTCAGCGGTCCGACGATCGAGCTGAAATTTGGGACAAAGCGGCGGTAAAAATTGGCGAAGCCAACAAACTGTTGCACCTGCTTCCGGGATGCGGGAGTAGGCCACTCCACCACCGCCTTCACCTTCTCTGGGTCTGGGAGCACCTGATCTTGAGCGATGATGAATCCCAGGAAGGATGTGGTCCTAGCGTAGAATTCGCATTTCTCAGCCTTCACGTACAGACGATTCTCCAGCAGTCTTTGGAGGACCCGCCTCACATGGACCTGGTGCTCGTCCCTGGACCTGGAGAAGATAAGGATGTCATCCAGGTAGACGAACACAAAAAGGCCGATGAAATCCCGGAGGACGTCATTAATGAGGCGCTGAAAGACGGCAGGAGCGTTGGTCAGCCCGAACGGCATGACGAGATACTCAAAGTGGCCGTTCGGGGTACGGAAGGCTGTCTTCCATTCATCTCCCTCCCGGATCCGGACGAGGTGGTAAGCGCTGCGTAAATCCAGCTTGGTAAACCAGGTCGCCCCCTGGAGGGAGTGAAAGGCAGTGTCCATGAGGGGCAGGGTGTAACGGTCCCTCTCAGTGATGTCATTCAGCGCTCGGTAGTCTATGCAGGGGCGGAGGGATCCGTCCTTTTTCCCGACAAAGAAAAACCCTGCCCCCACGGGTGACGACGATGGGCGAATAATCCCAGCGCTCAGAGATTCCTTCAGGTATGTATTCATGGTCTCCTTCTCCGGCGCCGACAGGCTGTAGAGCCGACCAGATGGCAGGGGAGCCCCCTGGCGGAGGTTGATGGCACAGTCATATGGTCGATGCGGGGGAAGAGACATAGCTTTCGATTTGCTAAATACCATACCCAGGTCGTGAAATTCTGGAGGCACCAGTGACAGGTCCGGAGGTGCTGTATCCGCCACAGGGGGAGCCGCGGATGGGGAGCAGGCAGCGGACTGAAGGCAGGTGCCCATACAGAAGGTACTCCATGCCGATACCCCAGCGGACCTCCAGTCCAGGACAGGGTTGTGGAGGCGTAGCCAGGGATACCCCAGGATGACGGGCGACACAGAGTTGGGCAGGACGTAAAATACCATCTCCTCCCGGTGGTTCCCTGAGATGATGACTGGGACAGGCATGGTTTGGTGAGAAACTCTCCCAAGGGAGGCACGGGAGAGATGGACCAGGGAGATGGGGTGTTTTAATGCCTGACAGCGGATGCCCAATCGGGTTGCCAGGCCTTGTGAAATGAAGCTGCCCTCTGCGCCCGAATCCACCAGTGCGTGGGTGAGGTGCCCAGTGGGATTGTGGCAAAAACGGATGGGCAGCTTTAAT
Source organism: Pholidichthys leucotaenia (assembly GCA_020510985.1). Taxonomy (NCBI): domain Eukaryota; kingdom Metazoa; phylum Chordata; class Actinopteri; order Cichliformes; family Pholidichthyidae; genus Pholidichthys; species Pholidichthys leucotaenia. The sequence goes on from CM035842.1 coordinate 286,563,905, forward strand.
TGAGTGAGAGAGTCTAACCGGTTGGGATCCGCGAGGCTCCCTACAGCGATTCGCGGACCCCGCCGACTGGCTTTCCGCGGGCAACGCTCCACAGTGTGTTGGTCACCTCCGCAATACATGCAGAGGCCCAACTCACGGCGGCGTTGTTTCTCCGCAGGGGAAAGCTTGGTCCAGCCCGTCACCATCGGCTCCGACTCCTCGGGGCACAATGCTGGCGGCGCCGCCAGGGGGCGAGCTTGGAACAGGTGCGGCGAGACTCCACGAGGGCGAGAAGAAGAAGACTTCCGCCCCGAGGAGCGCTCGCGCAGCCTGTTATCCAAACTTATCGCTAAGGATGTCAGCTCCGCTAGCGTCCCAGGGATATCCCGTCCAGCCAGTTCATCCCTCAGATCACTATTGAGGCTGCGGAGGAACAGGCCACAGAGGGAGCGTTCCTCCCAGCCCAATTCCTCCGCCGCTACCCGGAAGTCGACCGAGTAGTCCGCTGCCGACCGGCCTCCCTGCTGGAGAGCGAGGAGCCGATCGACCTGGACCGTCTCGGTTTGAGAATGGTCAAAGACCTCCAGAAAGCGCCTCACGAACTGGTCATAGGTGAGGGTGGCATAACTGGGCCTCGCCATTACGGCGTAGGTCCAAGTTAACGCACGCCCCTCCAGAAGATTCCCTATGTAACCAATCCGACTGTGATCCGAGGGAAAATCTCCGGGCACACGGTGGAACACGGACTCACACTGCATAATGAACCCCCGCGCTCCGCCGAGCTTACCGCTAAAGCGGGCGGGGGTCGGAATCGGTGTGAGCCGAACCGGTGCCACCGGAGCCGGCTGGACGGCCGCTGGAACAGCAGGGGCCGCGCCACCCTGACGAGCCGGGGGAAACGGCTGTTGAGGATCCAAGCGGCCCAACCGGTTAGTTAAATTCAATAATTGATTAAAGATCACCTGTTGTTGATAAGCTATTTGATCCACTCTAGCCTCGAGAGTGGAAAACCGGTGTGCGAGCCCGCCGTCCGCCGAGCCGCTCTGCTGAAGCCGTACTGACATAACGCACGGCTCAGGAGACGCACACACACAGGCTTAGAGTAGTTCAAAGAGTTTATTAACAGCAGGAGTGAGTGAGTGCGTGTCTGCGGGATGTAAATGTGTTGGTGATGGTGTCTGCTCCAGGCACAGAGGCAGGTGACCGTACAGCCGAGCAACCCTATGGAGAGAGCACAGGGAGAGGGTGACGGGCATACACCAACACAGGAGGGATTTATGGCGAGAGAAGGACTTACTTGGTGGGTCAGGACAGCTGGCACAACAAGGGGGCGAAGCCCGGAAGACAGCCACCTGGAGAGCTCTGTACAGCAGCGAGGATTGGGCGATGGAGTGGAGATGTCCGCCGCTGGGGAATCCACCTGTGCACAGGGGAGAAGACTGAAGAAAAGAGGTAAGCGATCTTCTTACCAAAATGGTGACGCTGAAGGGAAGTATGCTCACAACGGTAAGGGACGAAGTCTGACGGCTTCAGGCCGAGCCTCCGGGCGAGACGGCCTTTATCCCTCGCCGCTGATGATTGTCAGGTGCGTGAGCAGGTGGCGCCGCTGATGAATGGCGCGGCGTGACAAATCTTTGTTTTTTTTAGATTTAGAGATAATTTATTTTTGTTGAACCACTGCGTTAGCTTTTTCATTTCAGTTGTGACCACCTCTAAAACCTGCTGCAAATTCTCACCAGTGCAAAGGATATTTGTGTCATCTGCAAACAAAATAAATTTCAGAATTTTTGATACTTGGCATATGTCATTTATATACAAAATAAAGAGTTTGGGTCCCAAAACTGACCCCTGGGGCACACCACAAGTATGCTCACAAAGCTTAAAGAATTACCATTCAACTGGAATATTGGCAGAAATTGAAGCCATTCTGTAAGGTAAAAAATTTCAGAATGTTCCATATTGACCACTGACAAAAAAGCAGTTATGATTTGATTTTTTTATCTGGCATACTAACCAGAAAAGGAAATAAGGTAAAGCTCAAACATCATAAAACCATAAAACATTTAACTGTGTAAGAAACAATAGACAAAGGAGGAAAAAAGGCTGCTTCAAAAATTAACTTCTTTTACATATTCATAAAGTTATAAGGACATAAACTCCTTTCATATATTCATAGCATCTCCTGAGTTAATAAGTGCTGGTAAGATGTTGAAAGGAAAAGTCTCAGAGGTCATGAATCTGATCTGTGCTGCCAGTAAAGAGGTCACTGAGGTCAACACAGGGTTACAGCGGAAACAATGGGAGAATAAAACCACACTGATGTGATGATATACACAAGTGAACACAAGCTTTTATTTTCTTGGCTGTAAACGTGTAATAAAAAGGTGGCAGAGTTTTATTTTTTTCACTCTAAACTCTGCAGAGATGCCCAGTCGGTTTCATCTGGACAGCAGCGAAATGAGATATCGATGCGGGTGTTAACAGCTGGCTGCAGTTCAACTGACAGAGCGCGCACGCACGCACGCACGCACGCACGCACACACACACACACACACACACACACACACAGAGAGCAGAAATCTGGAACTAGTTGTACGTTAAGTCTGATTCCAGGATTTCACTCCTTATGTCTTTATGTTAAGTTTTTTTCCCTTTTTCCTGTCCTCTCATTCACTCCCTCAATTCTACTCTGACTGTATGTTTTTCTCAGGTTTACATCTTATTCGAGTTGCTCACATGCTTTTTTGTCTTGCCTCCTTTTTTTATTTTTCCTTCCACAGCTCTCTTTGAAGACTTTACTCCCAGTTCTCAATCTTATCAGTAAATTTACATGTGATTAACTTAGAGCTGAGCAATATATCGAGGTTGGATGTCATACAGTATAAAGATATTTTCCAGATGTTAACCACTTCCAATGATTTCTTTAAGCCTTTAGCTGCTACTCTCGGGTTCATTTTTGCCTCACTGTACATTCTGCATTGTGTCTTTGGGGTTAACTTGGTTGGGAGAGTAGTCACAGCACTAACTCGTCTCCATTTGTAGATCATGAACTGGTGAATACCTGTATCTCACAGAGTGGCGAATTCTGGTGAACATGGCGATTTTGGGGTTTTGTCAGGGTTCTTCAAATGTTGCCAAATAGTTCACAAACAGTTTTTCTTGTTGCCAAAAAATTTTGAAAACATTCAATTTTTTTTGGCAAATGTATTTTTCCGCACAGTTGTAAATGGTTGTAACACGTGTCACTAAAGTTCTTTTGGTTCGCCAAGTAGTGAACACTAGCAGCTGTTTATGACAAAACTGTGACCTAAAAAACTGTGTGCGAACTGTTTTCCAACCTTTTACGAACCCTTATGAAATCCAAAAAGCACAGCGTTTGTGAATGTTCCTCAGCATTCAGTGCTCCGTGTGATACTAGCTTGATTTACTTGACTTTAAAGAAGTCTTCCCACTTATTTAAAGAAGTCTTCCCACTTATTGGTAGCTTTATTCTTCATATAATCAATTCTTCATTAACTTTAGGCCATGTACCGCAGGCTTTTAAAACGGCTGTAATTAAACCCTTACTCAAAAAGCCAACGCTAGATCCAGGAGCTTTAGCTAACTATAGACCAATCTCTAATCTCCCTTTCATTTCAAAAATCTTAGAAAGAGTTGTTGCTATGCAATTATTTGACCACCTGCAGGGAAATGGTTTATTTGAGGAGTTTCAATCTGGGTTTAGAATCCATCATAGCACTGAAACAGCCTTAGTGAAGGTCACTAACGACCTCCTCATTGCATCTGATAATGGACTAGTTTCTGTACTTGTCCTTTTAGATCTTAGTGCAGCTTTTGATACTATTGATCATAATATTCTACTTGATAGATTAGAACACTATGTTGGACTTAATGGAACTTCGTTGCAGTGGTTTAGATCTTATTTATCTGATAGGTTCCAGTTTGTTCATGTAAATGATGAGTTTTCTCTCAGCTCAAAGCTTAGTCATGGAGTTCCACAGGGATCTGTGCTTGGCCCTACTCTTTTTAGTTTATATATGCTTCCGTTAGGCAACATTATTAGAAAGCACTGTATACATTTTCACTGTTATGCAGATGACACACAATTATACCTGTCAATGAAGCCAGATGATAGTAATCAATTAGCCAAGTTAGAAGCCTGTCTTAAGGAAATCAAAGTTTGGATGACTTGTAATTTCCTGCTATTAAATTCAGATAAGACTGAAGTCATTCTTGTTGGTCCAAAAAACCTTAGAAATTCCTTTCCAAATCAAACTTTCAGTTTGGATGCAGTTACTCTTTCTCTTAATAGCTCTGTGAGGAACCTTGGAGTTATTTTTGATCAGGATTTGTCCTTCAATTCACATATTAAATTTGTTTCTAAGACTGCCTTCTATCATTTGCGTAATATTGCCAAGATTAGGAGCATCTTGTCTCAGAGTGATGCTGAGAAGCTGATCCACGCTTTTGTTAGCTCGAGATTAGATTATTGTAATTCTTTATTATCAGGTTGTCCTAAAACATCTTTAAAAAGTCTTCAGCTGATCCAAAATGCTGCAGCAAGAGTTTTAACAGGTACTAGAAAGAGAGATCATATCTCTCCGGTTCTGGCCTCCCTTCATTGGCTTCCCATAGAGTTTAGAATTAAGTTTAAAATCCTTCTTCTTACTTACAAAGCTCTAAACAATCAGGCTCCTTTTTATTTAAAAGATCTGATACTACCGTATCATCCTAACAGAGCACTACGCTCCCAAAATGCAGGTTTACTTGTAATACCTAGAATCTCCAAAAGTACAATGGGAGGCAGAGCCTTCAGTTATCAAGCTCCTCTCCTGTGGAATCAGCTGCCAATCTGGATTCGGGAGTCAGACTCGATCTCTGTTTTTAAGAATAGGGCTAAAACCTACCTTTTTGATATAGCCTACAATTAGGGAGGGATCATGTGTTTTCTGAACCCTCCCTTAGTTATGCTGCTAATAGGTTTAGTCAGCCGGGGGACCTCCAGTAATGCACTGGGCCTCACTCCTTTCCTCACTCTCTATGAAATATTTTTTTTTTTTTGCTGGTCATTAACATTTGTTTGTTCTCTCCCATAGATTGAGTCCCCATCGTGCTGTTTGCTCTCTACATGTCTGTTCTTTTCTTCTTCTCTATCCCCTCACCCCCCAGCCAGTCGCAGCAGATGACTGCCCCTCCCTGAGCCTGGTTCTGCTGGAGGTTTCTTCCTGTTAAAAGGGAGTTTTTCCTCTCCACCGTCGCCAAGTGCTTGCTCACAGGGGATCGCCTGATTGCTGGGGTCTTTCTGCAACTGTGGGGGTCCTCCCTACAGTTGATAGTGCTATGAGATGACTGTTGTTGTGAAATGGCGCTATATAAATAAAGTTGAATTGAATTGAATTGAATTGATTTCACCAGCATGTCAGAAAAGCTGGGGAATTCAAAAATCGCCACGTTCATCAGCTTTCACTGCTCTGTGAGGTGCTACCCTAAAGTCTTGGAGATTACTTTGTAACCCTTTGCAGTTCTATGCAAATCAACAATTCTTGATTGTGGGTCTTCGGAGGTGTCTTTTTTGTGAGGCACATCAGCAGATGGTTCTTATGAATAGCAAACTCAAAAAGTTTGAGTGTTTCCATAAGTCAAAGTAGCTCTACAACTCGCTCCAATCTTGTTTCATTGCTTGGACTCCAGATTTGTGAATTAATGGCTTTTGTTGAAATCATTACCATATAGGTTTGCTTACTTTTTTCTAGCATCGCTGTGAATGTTTAGATAGATAGATAGATAGATAGTTTATTTCGAACAACAACAACAAAAAAAAATATAACAAAAACAAACAAATGGCAAATGCAATAAAGTACAGTATACACTATTCGAAAGGGAGAAGGAAGAAGTGAACACTTATTAATTCCATCTCCTCTTTTCCATAAATACACCCATGTGAATTTTATACAAATTACCACCTTTAAGACCCCAAGTAAACAATTTACTGTATTTTTTACAAATCAACATTAACACCCATCCATCCTAACATACACTGATGTCCATACATCAAAACCAGCCTCAAACAACACAGATATACACAGTCCTGTCCCACCCACCATTCCATAATGTCCCAAAGTGAACATAATGAATCGTACATATAAATACTACCCTTCTAACATATATCCTTTCAGCAAATGGTGTTAATACCGCTTTTTGAATTGATTTCTGTTTGTACATAGTTTCAGTTCCGACTCCAGACTGTTCCACAAACCCACCCCACAGACAGAAATGCACATACTTTTCTTGGTTGTTCGTATCTTGGGTTTTGTAAAGTTTAAGTCTCCTCTCAAATTATGTTCATTGTCTCTTTTTTTAAATATTTTTTGTATATTAGTTGGGAGTTGATTATTAATTGCCCTGTACATTACTTGTGCTGTCTTAAATTTAACTAAATCGATGAACTTTATGACATGTGACTTTAAAAACAACGAATTAGTGTGGTCTCTATATCCTACATTGTTTATTATCCTTATAGCTCTTTTTTGTAATGTGCATATTGACTGTAGGTTGGTCTTGTAGGTGTTTCCCCAGACTTCTACACAATAGTTAAGATAAGGTAAAAACAGTGAATTGTACAATAAGACCAATGATTTATAGTCCAAGATGTGTCTTGTCTTCCCCAGTATGCCTATACATTTTGCTAACTTGGCCCGGATGTGACTGATGTGAGGTTTCCAGCAGATTTTATTGTCTAGCGTCACTCCCAGAAACTTATTTTCCTGTACTGTTTCTATTCTGGTATCATCTATCATTACCATTATTTCATGATTTATTTTATAATTTCCAAACAACATAATCTTTGTTTTTTTTAGATTTAGAGATAATTTATTTAGAGATAGTTATTTAGACATAGAGATAGAGACAGATTTAGAGATAGTTTATTGGATGTGTCCAATAAAGATATAAAATGTTCTAATTGTTTGTGTTGTATTAGGTAGAGCACATTGTGTTTGTCTATACTTGGGACAAAGATGTAGATTGGATTACATTTTATGATCAATTAATGCAGAAAACCAGGTAATTTCGAAGGGTTCACACACTTTTTTCTTGCTATTGTGAATCAAGATCACGGGATGCATGAACTAAACATTTTCTGTCATTGACATTTTTTACTTTCATTAGGATGAGAGGGGGGAATTAGAGGAATATTAACTGGATATGATTACATCTTTAAATAGAAGAAAATTAGCAGATGAATTTGTACAACTGATTTTTTTCAGTATGTAATTTAAAATGTTAAAAAAGAGATGGTCCTTTCTATGTGGTTATTATTATCTAAACTATTGAATTTACAGAAAATGTAGCAAATTGGGATATATAGTGGAGAAAACAATCTATTAATACTTGATTTATTACCTCCGCCAAGGGAGGAGGTAATGTTTTTGGAGGCGTTGGTTGATTGGTTTGTTTGTTGGTTTGTTTGTTAGCAATATTACTCCTAAAGTTATGAACGGATTTTGATGACATTTTCAGGAAAGGTGTGTAATGGCACGGGGAACAGATGATTAGTTTTTGGTGGTGATCCGGATCACAATTTGGATCCAGGAATTTTTAAAAAATTATTTTATATATTTATGTTGCACTTTTCATGCACTGTCCCTTTAAGACGCGTCCAAGGAGCAGCCACACCATGTCATGACTGCCTCACCGGGGCAAAGGACTCGGTCCATGCGCGTGCGTTCTTCTCTTTGGCATAGTTTATTAACAAAAGCAAACAGACATTAACAACAAACTAAGCCAGAACGTGAGAGTGCGAGCTTGAAGGTCGCCGTGCCGAAGGCAGTGCGCAACCTCTATAAATAAAGAAACAAATCAAAAACACCTGTGAACAATCATCAATCAAGAAATCAAAAGCAGTTGTGAATAATTAACAAAGCAAAAACTCATAACGCAAAGCCGGAAGTAAACACAAGGTGCTGTCAACACAAAAACCCAAACCCAAATAATAACAGGAATAAACATGATAACATAACCATGAGAACAATAATCATCAAACCCAAGCATAACTGTGATCATGGTAAACACAATACTAATAAACAGGACTACGACAACCTAAACTAAGACTAAGGTAAGGAGAATGACAAGACAGAACTCAGAAGATAATCATAGCAAGCAGAAATAAATGGCAAATTCAAAGGAACATAAATGGGGACATGATCGTGAAAATAAACACAATAACCAAACTGAGCTGAAGTGAAGAAAACACAGTGAATAACAAAAATAAACTTAAAGAGTGAGCATGGCCCCCCGACCATGCTCAGAACACTGACACGCCATAGGGCCCCGCACCTCCACATTTATGTGCATTTTTGAAACAAAGCGGCCTCAAGCTCATGAACGATCTGTAGCCTAATGCTGGAGAAAGTATTTTTTTTTATAACTGGGAGTATTTTTAACTGGGAGCATTATCTGATGGGGAATCCTGGTACCTATATTAAAATGTTCAGAATGTGCATGGAGCAACGCCAACTATTCCTTACAATCTCAGACTGATTTGTGGCTCATATCACCCTTTTGTGTACAGTTAGTTTCAGGAAAAAGCGTGGAGAAATTTCTTTCTTTTATTTGATAAGATAGTTTTACACCACAGTGACATAGAGCAGAGCACTACTGACCTACTCCCACAAGGTAAAAGGTGATCTTCATTCCCCTCCTCCTTTTTAAGCTCCTTGGTTCCAGTCTTCAGCTGGTCTTCACATAACAATCTCCACTTTCTGATCACAAATTAGTCCCCATAGTTTTGTTGGAAACTAATCAACAGAAAAGTAATTTACGATAAGTGGATACTGGAAATTAAACAATAAATAAATTATATTGTTTGTAGTTAGTGAAAATAATATTTCACATACAGAAATGGGAATTTTTAAAGATTATGATAAATTTGGCAATCAGAGGGAGCAAAGAAATTAAGGGAAATAAAATAACTAAACTGAATATTATGGGCTAATTAAACACATTAAACATTTACAGTATATGATCTGCAGAATATACACAAATGGTACGATAAGCAAGAGTAGCAGTTTTTGACAAAGTAGCATAACTTGATGGAATGTGCTGTCGATGGGCGCTACCGGTAGCATTTTTCGATAGGGCAGCACAAATCAACAGAACACTGGCAGACAAGGATGCGAGCCACATGATCCACACGGTATGTAAACACAGTAAACTTCAGCACTGGACAATGTTTAATTTTTTTGTTTGTGAAATCACAATAGCCCTATTCTATTATGCTCGTTTAGGCGGCATGTCCACCAAACCCATTTTTTCCGCTGTGGACGACTATTTTCTATTCATTCTCTATGTAGTCCAGTGTCTACAGCGCTGAGTGCCCTTGGCACTGAAACGCTCTTGGGAGCTCAGGGCAGAAAAAAGTTAAACTTTTCAGACTACAGCTGAGCTCGTCAATGTCAGACCTTTCTAAGCAGCCAATCAGAATTAAAGAAGGGCAGGCCATCGGACACCAATACAGCCTATACCCAGACTCCTGTTTTCTTTTCCGTGTCATCATACTTTGCATCCAGAGCTGCTACCAATGTCAGAATATGTTTCCTGTCCATTGCTATTTAGAGACTGCTATTAAAAAATAAGTAGAAAGTCTGACCATAGGAAAAGCGGAAGTGCTGAGCTGTGAGTGACAAGCTGTTGCTAGGATACAGGGCACAGACTTTTTTCCAGAGCACAGTGCACAAGTGCCGAAAAAAAGATGTTCAGGGCGGTCGGGCGACAATGAAAAATACATTTGGTGGTCACACAACCTTACTACGCACCACAGTGAAATGATACTGCACTGTTGTGTAATATTGCTTAATAATTATGAACCTTGACAGTAAACTGTACGGGAGAAGAGAGGAGGAAAAAAAAAACCAAAACCCACCTGACAGATTCAATAAACCATGATGCTGATTTAAGGAAGACTTGCCCAGCCCCAATGTATGGTCAATACAATTATGTCAGTCTTGTTATTATAATACAGTCATATAATGTAGTCATATTGTTTTTGCTGCTGTTTCTCTGTCTGTTAGTAGGATCACACAAAAACTCCTTGATGGATTTAGATGACATTTTCACCAGAAGTGGCCCTTGGCCCAAAGATGAACTTCATAGATGTTGGAGATGATCTGCGAGTGCATACATCTGCCAAGGCCCTATCTCGCAATGTACAGAAGGATGGAGATATGGACAGACAAAGGGATGGAGGGGAGGGCAAAGGGAGGGAGGGATGCAGCCTTGGTGGAGGAATGCGCTCTCTGAATGCCCTCTAGTTCTAACATATATTATTCTTCATTGTTCAGAATTTTACAGAATATCAGCTGTGGCTATATCACTGCTGAACTAGCATGTTGTTGTTTTTTTAAATAACCTAAGGCTCTTCAACACAAACTTTTATTTTGTAAAAAAAAATAGCAAAATTAGAGAACAGTGAAAACTGTGTCAGAAGAGAAGATTTAAACAATGTTTTTTTAGGGCTATAGGATTCAAAAAATTAATAGGAAGTGTAGAGGCCCTTGACTTTCATGATCTCAGCACATCTGCGTTCACAGGACATCACTAGTTTCTCACACTGCTCTGGTTTGGGGGACAAGATTATGCGAAGACTCTCAATGGGGAATGGGAGGATCTGTCTCGGCACACAGTGTCTCTCCGTTTAAGACAATTTGGGCTCAAAGCTCACGCTGCAGTGACCGAACCTCTCATCAGCAGAAAGAATAAAAAGGCTAGACTTGCATTTGCTGAGGAGCATGTTGTGTGGACAGAGGACAACTGTGATGAGTGATGTGAGTAAGTTCAATTTATTTGGGTCTGATAATATGTTCTGTGTCAAACTGGGGAAAGACTGAATCCAAAGTATATAAAGAAGTCAGTGAAATTTGGAGGAGGAAGTGTCATAGTTTGGGGAATGTTTTCTACAGCAGAAGTTGGGCCTCTTGTACAGCTACATGGCAGTGTGAATAAAAATATTTACAGTATGTGACCCTCCTTCAGCAACATGCAATTCCTTCATTGCAATTGTCTCCCAATCAGCCCACAATTTTCATGCAAGACAATGCCCCCTGTCACACTGCAAAATGGGTTAAACAGTTCCTTGAATCTAATAATAAACTAATAATACTGAAATAACAAAATGGCCAGCCCAGAGTCCAGATCTAAACCCCATAGAGAATCTCTGGAAAATCCTTGATGACAAAGTAATGGCTTAGAAACCCATTACAGTTACTGAACTGTGGAAGAGACTGAAGAAGAATGGACCAAGATCAAACCAGAGCAGTGTGAGAAACTAGTGATGTCCTGGGGGCGCAGATGTGCTTAAGTCATTCAAACCAAGGACCTCTCTACACTTCCTATTAATTTCTGAATCCTATAGCCCTAAAAAGAATAGTTTAAATCTTCTCTTCTGACACAGTGGTCACTAGGGCTGCAACAATTACTCAAATAATTAGAGTAGTTTGATTACAAAAATTCATTGATTCAAAATCTATGGTTTGATGCGTCATTTAATGTAGCACTTCCAGTCTGTATGACCTTCTTCCGGTATGACCTTCTTCCGATCATGCTACGTAAACAAGATGCTGCTTTGTTTAATGGTGCCATGTCAGAGTGATAGAGGACAAAGGAAGAAAATCAGAAAAAATGACAAAAGTATCTCAAGTCTGGGATCATTTCAAGCTCAAACTGAAGGAAAGCATTATGCAGTGTTTACATGGTAAAGCTGAGTGGTGAGCTAGCATACTACAACATCGATGTTACAGTGTCTTGGCAGAAAGCCTCCCGCATCATGCACGGCCAGCGCACCCGAGACAAGGTACGTGATTGAGATTTTAAATTAAGATGAATAGAATGTAGTCAGCCATGCTAATTATGCTTATATGGCCAAAGACCATATACAGTAGCTACCGCTAGTAGCGGTGGACAAGCTTTGACTTCACTTGACTGGGTGCTTGCTTTGTGCCATCTAGTGGACTGAAAACACAATTGGTTGAATACCCAAGAGGGTATGCAACGTTTACATGAACAAACACAATAAAAGATCAAGCCATGTGTTTAGCGATCAGTGGATCGTCGTTAGTGTCAAGTATTGCAATCCATCACTGAATCGATCTTTTGTCCCACCCCTAGGTAATGCTACTTTAACTCATGTACAATTTCTGGCAACTCTACCCACCTCTGTTTGCAACTCTAAACACATTGGAGGTTTGTTGTTTTTTTTTTTTTTTGCTCCTCTCACATGTCTCAAAGACTATAAGGTTCAAGTCCATCAAACTGCAGTAGAACAAGTTCAAACAGTTAAAAACTGCAACCGCAAGGTTTCTGCCCACACTGACAATCTATCACACTCTTCTTCCCCTCTCACACGCTTTTCTTTTTTCCATCCATGTGGTCCCTCTCCCATCGCCGTGTGTCAATCAACCTGAATGACTTTCTCTCTCGCCCTTTCAGCACCAGAATAACCACACATCCTGTCTCTTTTAGTCATTCTGTCTTTCATTTCTAGGTCTTCATACACTCACCATCTATCCAGACAACCCCCACCTCTCTCTTAGTCCCCACATTTCCCCACATTTTAATTACAAATTAAACGTTTCCCACAGTGAAGTCAGGTGTAAATATTTCACATAAGAAAAACCTACACATGATGAAAGGTAGCACAAAAGACCATTAGATGAAGGCTAAACATGGATAATCTGGGGATTATTGTCTTTTGTACTGACTCACATATCATGAAATATCAGACTGAGGAAAGCCAGAGGGGTTCAGTGAAGCAAGGCTGTTTCTAGATTTTTTTAGGGCCCTATGCAAGACCGTGTTTTGTAATCGGAAATGTTCATAATCCATGATAATCTTTGATACTGTCTAGATGAAATAAAAAAATAACATTGAATAAAAGCATAACTAGCAAAACCAGCATCCAAATAAAAATTAAAAAGAGACAAGGAAAAAGTTGCAAATTTACAAGAAAAAGGGTAGTAGTTTGACAAAGAAAAAAGGTTGCTAATTTACAAGACGTCACATATTCCAGAGAAAAAAATTTAAATTTTGCAGAAAAAAAGTGCCTTTAGTAGCAAATTTATATGAAAATTTTGCAAATTTACAAGGAAAAAAGTAAACGTAATTTTAATATTCCCCCTAAAAATGCTGAGAGTGAGCTTCTAGCTCTGGGGCTCCCTAGTGGCTGAGGGGTCCATAGCAAGCATGTACTCTGCTTTATAGTGAGAAATGGCTCTGCAACCAAGAGATATTTTAACCTTTTGATGGTGACTGGTACACTGGACAAAAAGGAAGGCAGATGCATTATTTTGCAACAGTGTTGAAAAGTCAAACAGTACAGTTCAGAGCAATGACTGTGACTATTACTTCACAAAAAGCTAAAATCACTGCTTTTATACTCAGCATGGCAGCTGCATGGTAAATATTCCAGTGAAACTGGAAAAAATAAAACTGGAGAAGTCCACTCCCATCCAGAGTAAACAAACAAACTAAACAGAGTAGAGGGGGACAGGATGACAGCAAACATCGACATTTAAATTAAACCTTATTATGACAGGTTAAACTGACGGAAAACAATTCCAAATGTCAGGGTTTTCCACCCTCAATGAGTAGATGTCCAACCCATGCTAAAGACATGTTCTAACTAATACAAACCCCAATTCCAATCAAGTTGGGACATAGTGTAAAACGTAGATAAAAACAGAATACAATGATTCGCAAATCCTTTTTAACCTATATTCAATTGAATACACTACAAAGACAAGATAGTTAATGTTCAAACTGATTAACTTTATTAGGGTTCCAAGCAGCTGTGCTGTGGGAAACCTATTGTTTGTTCTTTGTTGTTGTTCTGATTCTTCTTCTTCCTCTTATTTTTCTTCGCTAAAAGTACATGAGGAGCAAAAACAGTAATATGTGGAAACTTGAAATTTTACAGTCTGATCAAAAACTCTCCCCACTATTCAGAGACAAAAAATCAAGGCACAGTGTACACAGGTGGCACTATAATAAACAGTTTTATGTTTTTGCAAATATCTTGAGAATGGCTGGGCCTAGACTAAAAATTCTTTCATCACTGAAACCTTCCACACCTTTTTGTCAATGGTGGCAAACTCTGAAAATGAAGTTTTCTGCACCATATTTTTAAAAAATGTGCACATGAACTCAAAATGAACTCCCCCTAAGCCATTCATCCAAATTGCTTGAAATTAAGCAGAGATCATCTACAGACATTGATAATGAAAAGGTGCAAAATTATCCAAAAACGCAGTTCGTTTTGATTTTCTAGGCCAATCAAGTTATACAGTTTCTCTCTGGCATGGGGATTTGGGTTTAACTCCAGACATAATGATTCAAATTTGATGAAACGTAAGACTCACAATCTGAACAGTATTCTTCAGCTAACCACCAAATTTCATGCAATTCTGTTAACGTTCAAAAAATCATGTTTATGAAATGTTTGTCAGCCAGTTTGTGCTGTCAGTGGAGCTTTTGTTTTGAACATGAAACCCAAAGCAGTAGTGTTGTGTAGGGGGTAAGATACTTGTCTGTCAGGCAGGAGTCCAGGGTTCAAATGCTCCTGGTAAGGTGTCATTCCTCTGAAGTGCAATATACCTCTTCTGTGCATTTGAAAACAGTATGTAGGGCACTTTAAACTCTGTAGTACGGCTGCTGGAAGCCTTTCAATTGAGCATTTATTGTTTGAGAAAGAGGGAAAACTAAAGCAGTTGTGTTTATGGTGAGTGCTTGGAAAGCAGGAGGTCCTGCATTTGAATCTTGCCGGGGGTGGGTCTTGTTCTTCTAAACAACATCTGAAGTGCAGCATGGCTCTCCTGTGCATTTTCATGCAGCACTATGTTAGATTTTCACCTCAAAATAATGTTTGCAAAATTATTTTGACTGTACACCAATAAATAAAGTTTATCAGTTTGAACATTAAATATCTTATCTTTGTAGTGTATTCAGTTGAATATGGGTTGAAATGGATTTGCAAGTCATTGCAGTCTCTTTTTATTTACATTATACACAACGTCCCAACTTCATTGGAATTTTAATTTATATAAGGCATGACCAAGATTGACAAAAGAGCCAGAACCAGAAGACAAGACAACTAGGTACTCTAAAATGAGACTATTACCAGCAATATGTTCAAATGCACGAAAGGAGTATAAAATAAGTATAAGGGCTGTTTATGTGAATGCAGTAGTGCTTGACTTGAAGTACTGTATGTAATAATTAGTGCAATCCAGCAGTCAGATTTTAAAATGCAAACGTTTTCCATTATATTGATCATGACTCCTTTCCAAAGTATTTAGGATAACCTACAGCAGTCATCTTGGTGATATAAATATAAACTTGGAAATGCATGATAATGGTCCAAAATGGAAAAATTAAAAAAAAGAAATTATAGTGTTATAAGGTTAAACAAGCTCAAATTTCTGACAGTGGTCACTGAGGAAATGGCAGTTTGCTTACTTCCAGTATTTTGGTCTATGGTACAGAACCTTTACTGAATAAATTGAATGCGTTTATGCCTTTTACTATGCTCCAATTTAGCCAGCAAACACATATGAAGTATTCTATGTACAGCATTTATATTTTGGATCTAAGCTCTGAACTCATGGCTCCACACGGGGAGGCAATAACAGTAATAACAACTACACCAAAGACCATCAGGTGGAGGTGGATGTCTAAGTACAGCAGAGACAGCTTTCAGATGAGTGGGGCGGGAAAATGAACACAGCAAAGAGGATGGATGTGCAAGGTTAGTGGAGGAGTTTTAATCAGGACAAAAAACATCACAGGTGCAATGAAATTTCTCTTGTTTTATTTGAGTTAAAAAGCAAACAAAAACAGAACAAATTAAAATCCCTAATATGCAAAATTAAACTCTAAAAACCAGCCAAAGCTCATATAGCGAGAATACACATCACACAGTTTAGCATAATTCTGTTGAGCGGGGTGCTTTCATTTCTCATGGGGCTTTCCCCTTTAGTTAACACTGCGATCTGCACACAGGAAAACCACAGCTAATTTCCAGCCTCGTTAAGTTGCTTTAAAAAGCAGAACATCCATCTATGAAGCAGCAACAAGCTTCTGCTCCTCTATTCAGACAAAAGAGAACATGACAGGGGTTTGCAACCTCCACCATTAAATGATCATATTCCAAAAATGTGTCTGCTACCTTTTTTTGTAAATTTGAAATTTTTCTCCCATGAATTTGCTTGTTTTTCATGTAAATTTACAACATATTTGTAGTAAATTTTCGTGTAAATTTTAGACTTTTTTTTCTTGTAAATTTGTGACTTTTTTGTTGTAAAAAGTTATTTCATCTTCTTCTTCTTTCGGCTGCTCCCTTTAGGGGTCTCCACAGTGGATCACCTGCCTCCATCTCACACTATCCCTTGCATATTCCTCTGTAACACCAACCGTCTCCATGTCCTCCTTCACTACATCCATTAATCTTCTCTACGTTCTTCCTCTTTTCCTCCTGGCAGCTCCATCTTCAACATCCTTTGTCCAATATATCCACTATCCCTCTTCCGCACATGTCCAAACCATCTCAGCCTTACCTCTCTTACTTTGTCTCCAGACCGCTTAACATGAGCTGTCCCTCTGATATACTCATTTCTAATCCTGTACCTCCCAGCCACTCCCAGTGAGAATCTTAGCATCTTCAACTCTGCCACCTCCAGCGCCGCCTCCTGTCTTTTTATCAGTACCACCGTCTCCAAACCATACATCATAGCAGGTCTCACTACAGTCATGTAAATCTTCCCTTTCACTCTAGCTGCTATCTTCCTGTCACAGATCATCCCTGACACTCGTCTCCACCCACTCCACCCTGCCTGCATTCTCTTCTTCACCTCTCATGCATTTTCCATTGCTTTGGATGGTTGACCCCAGGTATTTAAACTCATCTATCTTCACTACCTCTACTCCTTCCATCTTCATCGTTGCACCTGCCTCCCTTTCATTCACATTCATGTATTCTGTCTTGCTTCTACTGACCTTCATTTCTCTTCTCTCCAGAGCGTACCTCCACCTCTCCAGGTTCTCTCACATTTGCTCCCTACTCTCACTACAGATCACAATGTCGTCTGCAAACACCGTGGTCCATGGAAGCTCCTGCCTGACCTCGTCTGTCAGCCTGTCCATCACCATGGCAAACAAGAAGAGGCTCAGAGCTGATCCTTGATGTAATCCCACCCTCACCTTGAATCCATCTGTTACTCATACAGCACACCTCACCACCGCCTCGCTGTCCTCATACATGTCCTGCACCACCATTACATACTCCTGACTTTCTTATACAGTACCACATTTCCTCTCTTGGTGCCCTCTTGTATGCTTTCTTTAGATCCACAAAGACAGTGCAACTCCTTCTGACGTTGTCTATACTTCTCCATCAACAGTCTTAGAGCAAACATTGCTCTAAGAGCTAAACACTGTTCCTTGCTGATTGTCACTTCTCCTCTTAACCTGGCTTCAACAATTCTTTCCCATATCTTCATATTGTGACCGATCAACTTTATGCCTCTGTAGTTACTACAACTCTGAAGGTCACCTTTGTTCTTGAAAATTAATACCAAAACACTTTTTCTACACTCCTCAGGCATCCTCTCACTCTCCAAGATTGTGTTAAACTTTGTGTTGTCCTCTCACTCTTAAGTGAGAGGACAACAATCTGGTTAAAAAGTCCACTGCCATCTCTCCTAAACATCTCCATATCTCCACAGGTATGTCATCTGGACCAACTGCATTTCCATTCTACATCCTCTTCAAAGCTGCCCTCACTTCTGCCTTGCTAATCCTCAGGACTTCCTTGTTCACCATCTTTCTTTCATCCATCCTCCTCTCGCTCTCATTTTCTTCATTCGTCAACTCCTCAAAGTACTCCTTCCACCTTCTCAACACACTCTTGTCACTTGTTAGTATATTACCATTTCTGTCCTTCATCAACCTAACAAGCTGCATATCCTTTCCAGCTCAATCTCTCTGTCTAACCAATCGATACAAGTCCTTTTTTCCTTCTTTAGTGTCCAGCCCCTCATACAACTCACTATATGCCATTTCCTTTGCCTTTGCCACCTCTCTCCTTATCCTAGCTTCCAAATACTCCTGTCTACTTTCTTCATCTTCCTGACTATCCCACTTTTTCTTTGCTAACCTCTTCCTTTGAATTCTTTTCTCTACCTCCTCATTCCACCACCAAGTCTCCTTGTCTTCCTTCCTTTGTCCAGATGATACACCACATACCTTTCTACCTGTTTCCCTCAGTACTTTTGCTGTACTTTCCCAGTCATCTGCTAAATGTTCCCTACCACCCAGTCTGTATCAACTCCTTCCTGAACTCTGTGGAACCTTCTTCCTTCTATAACTTCCCCCACTTAATCTTTGGCTCTGCCTTTGTTCTCTTCCTCGTCTTGCTTTCCAAAGTCATCCTGTAGACTACCATCCGATGCTGTCTAGCTACATTCTCCCCTGCCACCACCTTGCAGTCTCCTACCTCTTTCAGACTTCTCCTTCTGTATAAGATGTAGTCCACCTGTGTGCACCTTCCTCCACTCTTGTAAGTCACCCTATGTTCCTCTCTCTTCTTTAAGTATGTGTTCACCACAGCCATTTTCATCCTTTTAACAAAATCCACAACCATCTGTCCTTCCACATTTCTCTCCTTAAAACCATATCTACCCAGAAACTCCTCATTACCTCTGTTCCATTAAAGTCCACTCCAATCACCACTCTCTTCCTCCTGGGAACACTTTATCCGACTTTCTCCAGAATTCCTCTTCCTCTTCTACCTGACATCCAACTTGTGGGGCATACGCACTGACGGCATTCAACATCACACCTTTGACTTCGATCTTCAAACTCATGATCCTGTCTGACTCCCTCTTTACCTCCTGAACACTCCTCACATACTCTTCCTTCAAGATTACTCCTACTCCATTTCTCTTCCTATCTATACATCATGGTACAACAGTTTAAATCCCCCTCCAATGCTCCTAGCCTTGCTTCCCTTCCATCTGGTTTCTTGAACACAGTATATCTATCTTTCTTCTCTCCATCATATCAGCCAACTCTCTGTTTTTACCAGTCATTGTCCCTACATTTAACATCCTTACTCTCGCCTCCACAATTCTATCTTTCCTTTTCTCTCTCTCCCTCCCAACATGCCTTCCCCCTCTCTTCCTCCTTGATCTTTGACCAACAGTAGCCCAATTTCCACCGGCACCCTGTCGGTTAACAGCACCGGTCGCTGTCATTGTTAAGCCAGGCCTCGATCAATCCGGTATGAAAGTCTCATTTGTCATGATCCACATCTTTGATTTGGCAAAGGTTTTACGTTGGAGGCCCTTCCTGACACAACCTTCCCCATTTACCCAGGCTTGGGACTGGCACTAGGACTACACTGGCTTGTCCACCCCCTGTGGCTGGGTTTTATATAAAAAAAGTATTTCTGATTTCCTATAATTTTGCAACATTTTCTAAAAAAAATTGTGGGTCTTTTGTTTTTTTTTTCTTTCCTTCAAAATTTTTTTTGCTTTGTTCTTATAAGTTTGCAACTTTTTCCAAATTATTTGCTAATTTTTTTTTAACAAATGTTCACCTTTTGAATACGTTTTTGTGATTTTTTAAGTAAAAAGTTTAGAGTTTTTTGTTTTGTTTTGTTTTTACAAATTTATGACTTAAATTATACATTTTTCTTGTAAATTTGTGACTTTTTTTCATAAATTTAGTTTGGTTTTCTTATAATCTTGCGATGTTTTTTGTAATAAATTTGTGGATTTTGTTTTTCTGAATTTTTGAGTTTTATCTCATGAATTTGTAACTTTTTCCCATTAATAAGATAAGATAAGATAAGCCTTTATTAGTCCTATTGAAGCGGCATGAAAAAATAAGCAGCAGTGCTGTGGTTTTAAGCAGGTTTTATTAAATCATACCACCTTCACGGGATCCCCTCTCCGGTGCATAGTGGAGCAGCCCGGAGCGGGATCCCTAGGCTCTCAGAGAAGGAGAGGCGGACACGTGTGTGTCTACCAGTTGCAGGATCAGAGTGAGAGAAGAAGAGAGATTGCGTTACAGAGTTGCACCTTAAATACTTGATCATAACAATACATCAAAAAGACATACCCCACAGTCTAGAGTGATCAAAGGGACAACAGAACAGGCAGGAGGTATTTGCATTTGTAAGCCATACATCACAATGGGCAGATTAGCTAGACCTCGCTCTAAGTGCAAGACAAAGAGGCTAACAAGCACATCTACATATTGATCTGAGTCTCTAGGTCACAGTAAGGACAGGACGCATGAGTACAAAGGATGAAAGGCATCGATTAACATCACATAGGTGAGACAGAAGAAACTCGTCTACCTGTAGACATTAATACACCAAAGCACATCTAAGATGCTCAGAAAAAGCACAGTAAGGACAAGCCATATGCACACTATACCGAATGGCGCATTACATCACAACACATGCATGTTTGCATCACAAATACATGAATGGCACATTGCTTCTCAGTAATGCAGCAGAAAAACAGAGAAAAGAGGGCTGAGTGTCCTTAGTCTGTTGTGGGGTTAAAACGAACCGCCACACACGCTCCCCCCCAGAGGACGCGGCAGGGGGTCGCGACCTCGATAATCCATCTGTGTGAGCGAGCTGTGGGAGAAGCTCGCTGCAGGCGGAGGGGGAGGGAGGGGAGGGGTAGTAAGTGCCGGCAGGAGCTGTGAAATCGTCCTGAGCCGTGCAAAAATTGCTTGCTGCTCCGTGACGTCGAGGGTTTGTCCCGTTGCACGTGCGGAGATCACAAGAAGAAAAATTAGTCTCTGACTCCTCTTGTGGCCATGAAGAAAAGCAGGAGCGGCTGTAAGAGAAAAAGTAAACAAAGCAGGGGGACTGTTGGCTTTGGGTGCTGAAGCAACCCCAAAGCTCCCGGGAACAGCTGACGGCTGAAATCCCGTTGTGCCGTGGCTAAGACCATTAAAAAATCCAGTGGCGAGCTGCGTGCTTGCTTCAGGTGAACGAGCAACCCTGAAGGTTCTGTGGGCAGCGGCGGAGGACGATGGCGGTCTGTGGCGTGGCTGAGACTGTTAACAAATCCTTCCAGTATGCTGCATGCGTGCCTCAGGTGAGCGAGCAGCCCTGAAAGGCAGCGGCGAAGGAGGAAGGCAGTCTGTGGAGCCATTACTTGTCCCATGCGTGATGCGCCGTCCTTGTAACTCCCCGATGCGTGCGCGGGGGTTCAGTGCGTGGGTGGGCCGCTGGAGTGGTGAGTCAGGGTGGAGAAACTTGGCGGAGATCAGCGCAGACGGCACCAATAAAATCCAGGTTGAGCTGTTGCTGTAGATTTGGCCATGGTGCGTTGGAGCGTTGAGAGGAAATAGACGATCTTTAGTCCCTCAGGCCCGTGCAGAGGCGTTGGAGCGGCGGGAGGGAATAGACGATCTTTTGTTCCTCAGGCTCATGCAGCTGCGTTGGAGCGGTGTGAGGAAGTAGACGATCTCCGTCCCTCGGGCTCGTGGAGGCGTGTTGGAGCGGTGCGAGGCAATAGACGATCTTTGTGCCCCGGGCTCGTGCAGCTGCGTTGGAGCGGTGAGAGGGAGGAGACGATCGTTGTCGCTCGTGCGGCCATGGTGCGTTCAGTTCCACGCGCTGCGCTCCCCGTCGGCCCTGGAGGTTGCCGTCATGGAGAGAGGACGAGGTGCGTGCGCTCTCAGTGAGAGCGGCCGGTCCAGCGTGGTTGTGCAGATCTCAGGCGACGGAGCATTCATGCCCGGGTGTTGCGTTCGCTGGCCGCTCGTTTTTTTCAGCGTCGGTTCGCCAGCGTGGCCATCCAAAACAGAAGGCTGCGTTGCACAAAACGTGTGCGTCTTCAAGGGGCCACCAACGCAGCTGTGTGGTTGTCCAGCTCGGAAGGTTGCTTTCGCACAAAACGTGTGCGTGTTCGAGGGGTCACCAGTGAAGCGGCATGAAAAAATAAGCAGCAGTGCTGTGGTTTTAAGCAGGTTTTATTAAATCATACCACCTTCACGGGATCCCCTCTCCGGTGCATAGTGGAGCAGCCCGGAGCGGGATCCCTAGGCTCTCAGAGAAGGAGAGGCGGACACGTGTGTGTCTACCAGTTGCAGGATCAGAGTGAGAGAAGAAGAGAGATTGCGTTACAGAGTTGCACCTTAAATACTTGATCATAACAATACATCAAAAAGACATACCCCACAGTCTAGAATGATCAAAGGGACAACAGAACAGGCAGGAGGTATTTGCATTTGTAAGCCATACATCACAATGGGCAGATTAGCTAGACCTCGCTCTAAGTGCAAGACAAAGAGGCTAACAAGCACATCTACATATTGATCTGAGTCTCTAGGTCACAGTAAGGACAGGACGCATGAGTACAAAGGATGAAAGGCATCGATTAACATCACATAGGTGAGACAGAAGAAACTCGTCTACCTGTAGACATTAATACATCAAAGCACATCTAAGATGCTCAGAAAAAGCACAGTAAGGACAAGCCATATGCACACTATACCGAATGGCGCATTACATCACAACACATGCATGTTTGCATCACAAATACATGAATGGCACATTGCTTCTCAGTAATGCAGCAGAAAAACAGAGAAAAGAGGGCTGAGTGTCCTTAGTCTGTTGTGGGGTTAAAACGAACCGCCACACTATTCCCATTACCCACAATGGGGAAATTCCAGGATTGCTGCAGCAAAGGGATAGCAGCACTCAGAGCAATAGTAAATAAGATAAGAATTGATTAACCAAAGCAGTAAATAAATACACATATGCACACAGTTATATACACAGTGTAGGACCATTACAGTTACTTAAATTACCCAGCAAAAAATAAATAAATATGGACCCAGACAGTATATTTCACATTTGAATGAACAGTGTTGTTGCCACCCTTGATAATATTTGCAGGTACAGTATTTTCATCATAGGCAGACCACATCATAGGCATAATTTATGGGGGGGATAGGGGGGGTTCCAACCCCCCCAAAAATCAAATCCATCCAACATAACCCCCCTCATAATCATATAATTATAATTAATAAAAAAAATCTACAAGTGAGTGAAGAAATTGTCATTCATTTCATTTTGCAAGCAACGAAAAGTAACATTTCTAATAATTAAACAATGTACCCCGCCCTCCCTGCAGACTTGGTATTGCCCAATCAGTCCATGCCTTCTCTGGTCAATACTCAGTCATTTGTAGCAGCGGCAGGTGAGGACGCAGCAGGAACAGCTCACAAGTGAGACAGAATAAAAACAGCTCCACAAGGGCAACAAACCATTTTAAATTGTTGGTTGTCAAATAAAAGGACAAATCTCTGTGCCCAAAAGGAGGTAAATATTGTTGATTTAGCTGGTGAATTGTTGTCTGAAGTTAGCTGGTTGCTAGTTTGCTAATATGAGTTAAAGCTATGGGAGTACACCATATGTGCTGCCTGGCAGGATTTAGCTGATCTGAGAAACGATTAGCTCTTCTCATGCAAATCTGGGCTTTTACATTGTATTAATCATTCATGAAACATGATCAGAATGGATTTGTTCGTCAGCTGTTAGAGTGAAATTTACATATGTTTCAGTGCTCATTTAAATGTTAGCAGTTCCAAACATTTATCAAGGACAAACAAACTCTCTATACCACTGGTCCTTAAATATAAATGCCTTTAAATATTGCTTATCATCCCCACAAAATTCAAGTTAACCTTAAACTGTTCTCTATTTTTAAAATGTCATGATTTTGATAATTATAAAATTCAATTAGAAAGCAAGTTTTACCACTTTCAATTATAGACTAAGTCACTCTGAAGGCTATTCTTAAATATCCACGTTAAAAGAAAATTGGTTATTTTCCCTGCAGATCATTTTCAGATCTTCTATCGTCTGTTAAAATACCACAACTGCACAAAATATTATCTAAATGAATATATAATAAATAAACATCAAATAGATGAATGAAAGAACAGATGCATTTCATCAGCCTAAACTTTTTAAAATATCTCATTAAGGAAAATAGAGCACTCTAAATTATATCCATATGCATAATGTGTTAAAATGAGTTCAAAAGCACTGCAATACAGCATCACTGATTTATTTGGAATTTAATTATTGAGCTTAAATAAATAAAAATAAAGTTTAAGCTTAAAAATTACATTTCTAGTTTTCCGTTACCATTTTATTTAATCATGAGATAGCATTAGGCAGTGATCAAACACTAAGATATTGATGGCTTATTATCATTACTGTACAGTGATTTAGCTCCTACTATAAACAAGATTCATCACCTTAACACCGTACCTTTTGAGTTTGTTGGTGTTTAAGGGTCCATGGAAGGGACCCTCCCTTCCATCCACTGTCATGGGGAATGTACGGTCGTTACTGGGAAAGGTAGATGAGCTAGCGGCTATCTCCCGCTATGATAGCATATACTGGGAATGCTCTCTCCTTTTGTTTACCGAGACGTGGCTATCTGAACTAGCAGCAGATGCTAACATTGAGCTGGAGGGTTTCCACACGATATGGGCAGACCGAACACCAGACAGTGGCAAAGCAAGGGGCGGTGGAGTGATAATGTATGTTAACAACAACTGGTGCAGACCGGGACATATCACTGTTAAACAACGACACTGCAGCAAAGACATTGAGTTGCTAGCTGTTAGCATGCGGCCTACATATCTCCCGAGGGAATACTCACACGTGATCTGCATTGTTGTTTATGCAAATCCGACGGCGAACGCTGGGACAGCGCGTGACGTCATCCATTCAGTAACCGGCAGGCTGCAGACAGAACACCCAGATGCTCTTCTCCTCATCTCAGGCGATTTCAACCATGTTTCACTGTCTCCCATTCTACCCACGTTTACCCAGTATGTCACATGCCACACTAGAGACAATAAAACACTGGACTTATTCTACGCAAACACTAAGAAGGCGTACACCTCATTACAACTCCCCCCACTCGGGAGATCGGATCACAACTTGGTTCATCTCCGGCCGGTGTACAAACCCCTAGTGCACAGACAACCTCTGGCCATGCGCACAGTGAAGTTATGGTCTGAGGAGGCAATGGACGCTCCAAAGGGCTGTTTTGAAACCACCGCCTGGGAGCAGCTCTGCGATCCACATGGTGAGGACATCGATGGCCTCACTCACACCATCACGGACTACCTCAGCTTCTGTGTGGACAACACCGTTCCCACCAAGACCACACGGTGTTGCTCAAACAACAAACCCTGGATCAACCCTGAGATAAAAACACTTCTGAGAGAGAAGAAGAGGATCTTCAGGTCGGGGAACAGGGAGATGCTGAAGTCCGTACAGAGGGAGCTGAGGAGAAAGATCAGAGAAGGCAAGGACAGCTTCAGGAAGAAGATGGAGGACAAGCTGCAACAGAGCGACATCAGCGGGGTCTGGAGAAACCTTAAAACCATCTCTGGGCTCCAGAATACCTCCCCCCAGGCCACAGGGGGCAGGGAGTGGGCGAACAATCTGAATCTGTTTTTCAATAGGTTTGACCAACCGCCCTCCCCCCTGACTGCACAACAACCAGTGCTGCCTCTAAAGACATCAAGTCCTGCTGCCCACTCCCCACTCCACCAACTCCCCCCCACTCCCAACACACAGCCCCCCAACCTGACCCTGACTAAGACCCAGGTGAGGACGGAGCTGAGGAAGATCAAGGCGAGGAAGGCGTCGGGACCGGACGGCATCAGCACAAAGCTCCTCAAGTCCTGTGCAGACCAGCTGTGTGGGATCGTGGCGTACATCTTCAACCTGAGCCTGAAGCTGGGGAGGGTACCACAGCTGTGGAAAACATCTTGTGTGGTACCTGTACCAAAGACTTCCCACCCCAAAGACCTGAACAGCTACAGACCAGTGGCCTTGATGTCCCACATGATGAAGACCCTGGAGAGACTGCTCCTTGCTCACCTCCGCCCCCTGGTGGGACCAGCGATGGATCCACTCCAGTTCACCTACCAGCATAGCACTGGGGTGGAGGATGCGGTGATCTTCCTCCTTCACCGTTCTCTGTCCCACCTGGAGAAGCCTGGGAATGCGGTGAGGATCATGTTCTTTGACTTCTCCAGTGCTTTCAACACCATCCAACTGATGATCCTGAAGGACAAGCTGCTGTGCGCAGGGGTGGACCAGCACCTGTCATCATGGATCCTGGACTACCTCACTAACCGGCCTTAGTTTGTGAGAACCCGGGACTGTGTGTCCAACACGATCATCGGTAGCACGGGGGCCCCCCAGGGAACGGTTTTGGCTCCCTTCCTGTTCACCCTTTATACTGCGGACTTCTCACACAACACAACACACTGCCATCTACAGAAGTTCTCTGACGACTCTGCGATCATTGGCCTCATCTCTAATGGAGATGAAGCTGAGTACAGAGGGCTTATCCAGGACTTTGTGGAATGGTGCCATTGGAACTGCCTCCAGATCAATGCGAGGAAAACAAAGGAGCTGGTGGTGGACTGCCGCAGGCAAGGACAACCCCTCACAGCACCAGAAAATATACAGGGAACAGACATCGAGATGGTGACATCCTACAAGTACCTGGGTGTTCATCTGAACAATAAACTGGACTGGTCACACAATACTGACGCACTCTACAAGAAGGGACAGCGCAGGCTGTTCCTGCTGAGGAGACTCAGGTCTTTTGGTGTACAAGGGGCGCTGCTGAAGACATTCTATGACACGGTGGTGGCATCAGCCATCACTTTTGGAGTGGTCTGCTGGGGCAGTGGCATTACCGCAGCCGATAGGAAGAGACTGAACAAACTGATCAAGAAAGCTAGCTCTGTCCTGGGGCAGCGCCTTGACCCAGTGGAGGAGATAGGAGAGAGAAGGACAGTGGCTAAACTGTCATCTCTGCTGGAGGCCGAGTTCCACCCTATGCAGGACATACTGAATGCACTGAGGAGCTCATTTAGCAGCAGACTACATCATCCTAGGTGCACAACTGAGAGGTTTCGCAGGTCCTTCCTACCAACGGCTGTCAGACTGTACAACCTAAGCAGGGCTGCTCGCAGAGATAGCAAAAAGACTTGACAACCGAATAGTTTTGAATGCAAAAGACGCAATAGACTTATACAATGGTCGCCTCCGGCATACAACTAGGAAAATACCAGTCGCTATGGAGGGTAAGAATATGTATGGGTACATAATCATACCATGTAGGATAACTAAGTAGACGGTTGTGCTGTTTCATCCCATCTAGCAACAATGCTCTGCACTGTGTGTGTTTATATATTTACATATTTATTCCATCTAGCTACAATGCTCCGCACTGGGTGTGTTTATATATCTACATATTTATTCCATCTAGCTACAATGCTCCGCACTGTGTGTTTATATATCTACATATTATTCCATCTAGCTACAATGCTCCGCACTGTGTGTTTATATATTTACATATTTATTCCATCTAGCTACAATGCTCCGCACTGTGTTTATACTGTATACTCATATATTTATTCCATCCAGCTAAAATGCTCCGCACTGTGTGTCTATATATATATATATATATATATATATATATATATATATATATATATATATATATATATATATATATATATATATGTACATATGTATACTAGCTGCTCTTGTTTTTTTTTCTTGCCTTCTGATTGTTGCTCTGAGTGTTGCTATCCCTGTGCTGTTGCAATCCTGGAATTTCCCCATTGCGGGACTAATAAAGGCTTATCTTATTTGCAATAAAAGGAGTGCTAAAAAAATAAATAATTTGATAAATAAAAAGTTGCAATCCTTCTTCCAGCATTTTTTTTTTTTTTTTTTGCAGCATTTGACATCTTCTCCAGCCTGTTGCTTTTCCTGTATGGTCACTTCAGTACTGAATATACATGTGTATGTATATATATATTATATATCAACTAAAAGCATATTATAAAGTTATTTAAAGTTAGAACTGTCCTCACTACAAACTTCTGGGGCTGTGAATATTCTGTCCAATCTTTTTTCTCCCTTAATAAACTTCATTAGTGTTTTATGTAGCACTGTGACATTTCTGTCACTTTTTTGTGTGTGCAACTTTTTTGTCATAGTTTTACA
The DNA here is from genome assembly GCA_020510985.1 of Pholidichthys leucotaenia. NCBI lineage: Eukaryota > Metazoa > Chordata > Actinopteri > Cichliformes > Pholidichthyidae > Pholidichthys > Pholidichthys leucotaenia. Next base: position 286,592,022 of record CM035842.1, read on the forward strand.
GATTTTCTTGTAAATCAGAGACATTTTTTCTTGTAAATTTGCCTACTTTTTGCATAAAAACGCAGTATTTCCCCCATGTTGTTTTCTGCCTAAATTCAGTTTCTCAAAAATGTAGCATTTTTCTCAAATTTGAATTTTTTGTCATGGAAAATTGGCCTTTTACCTTACATATTTGCATAACCATTTAAATTTCTGAATTATTTTTTTTTTTTGGACTATCATCAAGTTCCTACTTTCTTCTTGTGAATTTATACTATTTTCTCCTAAATTTGCATGCTTTTTTTCTGGAAAATTTTATAAAGGTAAATTTGTTATTTACCTTTTTTTGGGGGGGTGGGGGGGTGCAAATACCCGAATTCTAAATTTAAAAACTGAATGTCAGTGTAAAAAGTTAAATGTTTAGATAATGAATCCAGAGTAAGTTTTTAATACCATGATGATTTAGTCACAAATCTACTCACAGATTTGCTATTAATTCATGAATGAAACGGCACACCTAAGGTGTGGTGTGCTGTGTTCATAATGTCTCTGCAGGCAGGATAACTGTTACTTTTGTCATAGTCTAGCTGATTAAATTCCAGTAGTGTCCTTAGTTCGTCTGCTTGGTAAGAAATAGCCACATGGTAGCAAGTGGTGACATCATAAATTCATGAAAAAAACATTAGTCCTGTCAGAATAAATGTGTTAATTACCACAACTGATTAATAACAAAATAAAATGAGTTAAGAATAATGGTGATTAAGCCTCATTCAGCAGCTAGATTAACCTCAGTTAATACTGATTACACTGTTAAGATGCTATTAAGAGGGAAGAAGGGCAAAAATCTAGTATGAATTACATCCTCCAAAACTGTCCATGAAGTTCCTCTTTTAAACCATTTGAACATTAATTGAGCCTTTTTATATCAAGAGCAAGAATGTGGCAGCAGCAGGATGAACCAAGAAGGAGAGGAGGTAAAGGTAACCAGAGAGGCACAGGAGGCACACATAACCAGGTAACAATAGTCAAAACTTGATTTCTGCCAGTGCTGAAATACTTAACACATAATAGGTATTAAGTAGGCCTGCTGCTTCATAGTGGCATAGACTATTACAAGGCTGAATATAGATTTGGTAAATTAGGGAGATAATTTTTTACAACTGTTACCAATATGGGAATGCCTAAATAAAGGGGTAAATTATCCTTGTCCTTTTAGCAAACTTAATGATTTTGCACTCTTCCTCCACACTAGGATACATACTGTATACTGTCATTTTTTGCTTAAAAAAATCTTTTTCCTTTAAAAATGAAAAAGAGGCCATTGAAGACAACTGCCTGTACTGATGACCTGACAGTCCTATAATAAAAAGTTGGGTTTTTTTTAATCCTTATATGGGCAGAGATCTCCCCCCCTCCCCCCAATGTTTGAAACAAAGTTACGCCCTTGGACCACATTATCAGAATAAAATATATTTTAGAGTATTTATAAAATGAAAGGACCTGTTTGCCTCCCACCTCCATCTTCCAGCGGCTCAGCCATTCTTCTCTCTGTCTCCTGCTGATGTAGTATGGATCTCCAGCCTGGAAGGTCACTCTGGGGACTGGCCTCCTTCGCAGACGGCCAGTCTCACCCTGTAAATACATAACAGAGAAAAAAAATTACTTGCTGTGTTACCTACTTGGTAAATATATATTTATTAAGAGCTTAGCTACAGCTATTGTTAGCAGCAGTTTTGCATGCACAACAACCACAGCCATTTCTGACCACAAAGCAGAGTATACAAATACTACAGACCACCTTAGCCAGGATGAGGCCCTCAACCTACAAGTTCACCCTCAACACTTTTTTGGAGGGAGAATTAAAATTACTTACAACATTTTCTCACGTAAATTTGCAGCTTTTTTCTTTTACAGCTGTGACTTTTTTCTCGTAATTTTATAGCTTTTTGCATAATTTTGTAACTTTTTCCTGTAAATTTGGAACTTTAAAAAAACAAAATGCAACTTTTTTCTTGCAAATATGCAACTGTAAATTTGAAACTTTTCTTGTAGATTTGCAACTTTTATCACATAATTTTGTAACTTACTTCTAGTAAATTTGAAACTTTTTGCCCATAAATTTGCAGCTTAAAAAATGCTACTTTTTTCTTGCAAATTTGCAACTTTTTTCACATAAATATGCAAGTTTCTTCTCATAAATTTGCAACTTTTTCTTGTAAATTTCCAACTTTTCTTGCAAATTAGCAAATTATCTCATTCATTTGCTATTTTTTTCTCAGGAATTTGCAGCTTTTTCTGCCATTTTCTGGCATTTCTAACTTTTTTGTAACTTTTCAACTTTTTTTCAACAATTTGTCATTTTTTTCTTTTAAATTCACAACGTTCATGGATGCTGGTTACATTTTTATTCTATGTAATGATTTAATTTTTTTGTTTGAATGTAAATCAGTTTAAATTTTATACAGGGCCCCCCCCAAACACAACTTGGAACAGAGCCCCCAAAAACCTCAACACAGCCCTGACAACAATCAGTTTTCTTACCTCTCTGGGGGAGTCGCAGTTTCTGTCCTCCGGCTCCTCTGCAGAGGAAAAGAAAAGTTACAGGAACTGGCTCGTTTGTACTAATTTAAGGAGAGGTTTAATGAGGAGGTAAAGTCATGGTTTTCATCACTTTCCTCAGCATCTTTGTTCAAAGTGAAAATGCCTTTGGACGCAGCAGTCAGGAAGTTATTTGACTATAAAAAATGTCATATTTCTTTCATTGTCAAGAAAAGTTAGCTGTATATACTATGTAGGTAAAGTATTGAAATTGTGTGACTCTGCATTAAATTTATACCTTTATTCCTCTCCGCTGGCTCCAGTTTTCGGCGCCCACGCTTCTTGCGAGGGGAAGGTGAGGGCTCTGGCTCCTCGGGCGGAGTTGGGGGTGCGTTTGCACAAGGGTCAGAGGTTGCCATCTCCTGGGAAATGCACAGAGTGGAGTCAGTCTCAGAAAAACTGCAACCTGCCTTTGCCTAGATGCATCAAAAGGCTCCAGAGGCATAACAGTCATAGACACACATGTGCAGGCTTTATACTGACATAAAACAATCAAAGAGCTATGACTGCACCTCCACACTGACATGAGGCTACGCTTGTTATGCCTCGGTGAAACAGAGGCATACAGTAATCAGTTAGTGCATCTGTTTGTGGCTGTGTGGGTGTGTGTATCTATCTGTCTGTCCGCCTCTCTGTTTCAGCTCGCCCAGTCAAAATTAAGTGGTTGCTTATATCATTGTATCGCCATATTCTCTTGACTTTTAATTTGCCAGAATTGCGAGATAAGGCTTTGTTTTCAAAATAAACACAAATTTAATTCACCATTCCTGTCAATGCAGCTGTGAAAACAGGAAATGTAATAACTACGCAGGGCCAGTAGAGGTTGGAGTGCCACTTTTTTACAGCCGGCCATGTTACCATGCAACAGGCACCGAGGCACAGCACCTTGGTGTTTTTTATTAGTTCAGTACTGAGCAGATACACAGAGCCAGGGCTGTTCCTAGCTTTTTGATGGCCCCTATGTGGGGGGATGGGGGGGCTCTTTTTATGTAATGGGGAAGATATCAAATCCTTTAAAATAGAGGAAAAAAATCCCTCCCCTCCCAACGAAAATATGAAAGAAAAAAACTTGGATCACTGAACAGAAAAAATTTAACCAGAAACCATGTGAAAGTTGCCAATTTACAAGAAGAAAAAGTTACACATTTATGAGAAAAAAGTTAAAAATTTACAAGGAAAAAGTTGCAAATTTATGAGAAAAAAAGCCACAAATTTATAAGAAATAAGCTGCAAATTTAAAAGAAAAAAAGGTCACATGATTTCAAGAAAAAAATGTTGCAATTTGACAAGAAAAAAACAACAAGCAAATTCATGACAAAAAAGTTGCAAATTTAAGAGAAAAAAGTTGCAAATTTATGAGGGAAAAAAAGCTGTAGGTAATTTAATTCTCCCGCTAAAAATGTTCAAGATGAAATTGTAGTTGGAAGACAGCTAGCGGCTGAGGGAGCCCCTTGTATTTGCCTACTCTGCTTTATAGCCAGGAACGGCCCTGCACCCAGCTGTTTATATCTGCGGAAGATCAGCTCCTAACACACACACACACACACAGAGCTGGAGATGAGATGGGGAGGGATAAATGGGTAATGTTTATGTTATTAATAAAAAAATTATTAATGAGTGCATGTGGTGGAAATGATGCAAATGAACTTAAATGATTTGTACACATTTCCAGCCTGGAAAAGCAGAGTTAGCCATTCATCTATTAAGAGCTGTTTCTGTGCTTATTACACCCCTGGAACCAATCATATGCTATCGACCACTCAAACCACACACTCCTCTCTCTTATAATGTTTCATCTGGGTTTGTAAAATCTAACATTCAGTGAGTATTTGTGAGTGTGTTACTTAGTCAGACAACCGAAGCTACAGGCTAACGTTAGCCTCACACGTGGCGTCGCCATTAAAAACAGAGATCTCAGACAAATAACGAAAGAGGGATGGTGGCGTGAACTGGGGCTCATTAATGTTTAAAGAAATATGTCAAAAAACAGCCCATTCTGAGGACAGCTCCTTCCCATATGTAAAACGGTACTGCAATAATTAAAACCCTGAGGTGTTCTGACCAAAGCATGTGACAGATATTTCACCCCTGGGAGTTGTGTCAACATGTGGCAAAACAGTATAATAGGGGTTTCAGATTTGAGAGAACAGAAAAGTGGTGGCTCCCTCTTTGGTAAGAAATGGCTCTGTTTCCCTTTTTAACAGCTTATTAATGATTTATAAAATGTTTATAGTCTAATTAATAACCTACTTATGAACTATTTATTTATTAGGGTAGTTCTGCAATAAAGTGGAATCTTTTATGTGTTTAGCCTGTCTCAAAAATGATGCTCTCTTAATGGAGTTTCATGGTGGAAGTTGTAAATATGGAAAAATATTAGTAGCATTAACTGCTTGGTTTTTAATACCTGTCAAAATTAACTTTAAGACTTAAGTACTCAGTCCCCCTATTGCTAGTCTTAAAGCATGATAAAACACCACGAGGACTGTATTTTAGTACATAAATGATTAATGTTTATGTGGCTTTTGTTTAAACTGAGTAGTAGTTTGTTTTTAACTTTTGGCTGTTTTATGTAGCACTCTGCCCATCATCTGTTGTGGGAAAATGTGTTATAGAAATAAAAATGGCTTCCAGCAAGTATGTGTCATGTCTGTGTATACTGTAAGCAGATGAAAGTATAGTCAAGTATAGAATTGATAATCAAGCATAAAACAGAAGTTGATTTTTTTTTTTACAAACATTCAAAATAACTGGTTAAAGCAAAGGTAAAAATATATCAAATGATATAATCTCATAAACTTTATAATTAGCCTTAAAGAAACACATTCATGCTAAATAAATCAAGTCAATCAGCTGACTTCAACCACTTGAGTTAAGTGGTTAAAATCAGTGTAGCACTTGCTATTTGAATTAAAACAACTTTTACAGTAATACTGCTGACATATATTTTTTTAAAAAGTGCAGGAAAAATTGCTCTGCTTATATATTTTTAAAATAAACAGTTCTCCAGTGTCTAGCCTGTGCCCATACAGTATCTTCACATGCCCTTCAGTTTGAGCATGTGGCCTTAACACTTACTGTTTTAACCCCTCAGTCAAATTAAAGCTGCATTAAGCAATTAAAGACAGCATTACATGAGCCGCTACATCTACCTTTTAAGCAAACAACTGACTACTTACACATTCAGCAGAAACAGAGGAATCTGGACTTGCAGTCATCTTTTTGGCCACATGTTGAATACAAATTCATGTCAGCTCTGGACTCTTGACAGAAAAACATCTGGATGTCTCTGGGTTGTTATGTGCTCGACGTTCTTCCGCCACTTCGCCTTTTAAGTCATTTAGCACTTTTTAACAGGAAGTGTATAGCCAGCATAAGGAGGCTGACTTCACACTTCCTGCATGCAAATGCAGGTGACCTGACACTTGAGGTTTCATACAGAGAGACTATAACAGAATATTGCTTAATGCAGCTTTGAAGTCATACTAAGAGATTTTAAGTTGAATCTCGATCCACGCATGCAACAAACAAGGCCACAGTGCATCAAATATCACATTTTCATATTACCAGTCACTTTCTCCTCTCTCAGAATCTACAACGATATTGATGGGCAGACACTGTGGAAAGTCCCTGACTTTACAATTGAAAGAGTCTAACCTGAACTTTAAATACAGAAACATAAATTGGCTTTTTGGTGAGCTGAAACTTTGAATGCACCCAAGGGAGGGGGGCTAAACCAAGAACAGGATGTTGCAAACAATAAAACAATAGAATGCCATCAATAATAAAACAAACAATTACGCTGGGGAAAATGAACACAAAACACTTGTTTTTTGATGTTCAGACACACAGCTGAGATGAAGTGATGTGCATTAACAGTGAGCAAACACAGGCCATGAGTCAGATACAAAATTTACAAAGAAATCCTAATTATATCCTCTTTCTGCCAATTAATGATTTTTGTACACTGCATTGCATTAAGAACTCATAATGTGCATTTTCCAAAGATTAAGTTTATGTTTTGACATCTTCAAAAACTGTACACACACTTCTCACAAAATAATAATATTTGGCTTTCGGGTGAAATTTATGAAAAATGTAAAAAGTTCACGCGACAGAGATATTATATCATGGAAGTAGGGCTTTAAGTAGAAGCACGCAATGGTGATTTCCTCATCTCCATTTATTGAAACAAAAGCCAATAACAGTGGTGGGTATACCACAGTAAAGAATGTCAGTGTCTCAATAACTTGTCATGTACCCATGAGCATCAATTACAGCTTGGCAACGTTGTCTCATGCTGTTCACAAGTCGGCTTATTGTCTGCTGAGGCATGGCATTCCACTCTTCTTGAAGGGTGGCCCTCAGGTCATTGAGGTTGTGGGGTGCAGGGTTACGAGCCTCTACATGGCAACTCAGCTGATCCCATAGGTTTTCTATGGGATTCAGGTCTGGAGAAAGTGCAGGCCACTCCATCTGAGGTACCCCAGCCTCCAGCAGCCGTTCCCTAATGATGTGACCTTGATGAGCTGGAGCATTGTCGTCCATGAAGATGAATTTAGGCCTGTGTTGTTCATGCAGGGGCACAACGTGTTGTGTGTGTGTGTGTGTGTGTGTGTGTGTGTGATGCCGTACCCACACGTCAGGCGGGCACGGCCCACTGTGTATATAGTCCTGTGATCTGTATAGTAAAGGTTAGTTGTTTGCTGCATGAAGACTGTCTCCGTCTCCTATTATTCAGATGTAACATTTGGCGACGAGGAGACTAATGAAAGCATGTGGGCTACCTCCACCACTGGCACCGTTCCTGGAGCGCACAGGAGAGCCAGTGATCCTGTGTCCAGAGTGGAGGTCCATGTTTGAGGAGTACATCAGGGTGCTGGGCTTGCACTGGCTTGGCGGGAGACAATGGCGGGCACTTCTGGCCCATAATCTTGGCGTGAAGGGCCGGAGAATCCTCGGAATGCTGGGTGGAGCGGACCACTACGAGGATGCTGTCGAGCGGCTGACTGAGCACTTCGACGGGCAGACGTGGACCGAGAAGCTGCGGGCAATGGAACTGGTGGCGCCAAGATAAACCAAACTAGTTAGCTTTGGGAAGCTAGCGGCCCATTTTGTGCTTATGGACGGGCTAGCTGAGGAGATAACTTCGCGCCAAAATCAGGCAGCAAGTGGCAAGCTGGACGTCGAGGTTGGACCGGGACCACGAGTAGAGGAGTCCCCGGTCACCGAGGATGGCAAGCCAGTCAGGGAGCTGATGGGCCAGATAGCGGTGTGTGTGATGACGGCGGAGAAGGGATGCAGCAGGAGTCAACCCCACAGCTGGAGGCTAGACAGCAAGAGAGCGGGTCCATGGAGGCTGGGAGCCCTGGGGAAGAGCAGCAGCAGCCAGGCGCAGAGACGGCGCAGCAGGGCACCTGGAGCGAGGGTGCCGGGAGCAGCGACGAGACGCCCAGGTTGGAGAGGGTCGCCGATGAGTGCGAAGCTGGGAACCCTGGGAGTGAGCAGTGGCAGCTGGACATGGTGGCAGCACAGCAGAGCACCCTGGATGAGGGTGCTGGACGGTACGGCGAGACGCCCGAGGCAGCGAAGGGCGTCAAAGAGCAGGCTTCGATTTTCACCGGACTGCAGCCGCAGGGGGCTGGACTGGTTGGAGCCATGATGGTGGTGCTGAAGGTGGTGGACACAGAGGGACGGCACACCGGACAACAGCACTGCAGGGCCGGAGGAGAGACAAAGCTAATGGCGGGAAGAGACATTTTCGTCGGGGAGGGTGGCTTCGACCCCGGGGCAGATGACAGCCAGGGGCACACAGGCCGTGGGGCTGCCAGGGGCCTCCGGGCCAGTTTTGTCCATGGCTGTCCAGGGACATTGGTGTGACAGAACATTTTATGTAAATATATGTGTATATATATATCTTGCTCATGTGCATGAGAGTGTAAATGTTATGGGATTATTTTATATATTTTAGAGACTAGGTCCAATTTTAGTTGTCCTTTTGTGTGATTGTGATAGGATGTTTTACTACAGTTCATGGTTTCCTGTTTTTAGTGTGTGATTCGGGTCCTAAATTTGGGAGGGTTTTAATTGTGTGTGTGGTTTTGCACTTTTGTAAATGTGTGTGTTTGTGTGTGCGTGTGTGTGTGTGTGTGATGCCGTACCCACCCACAGGGTGACGTGTGGGCGGGTACGTGTGGTGACGTGTGGACATCGTTGGCGGCCATCATTTCTGCTCAATGTGAATTGATTTTCATCAGAGAAGAGCACTGAGGCCCATTGGTCTCTTGTCCAGCATCAATGCTTCCTGTCCCATGCCAGGCCAGGGAGCAGGCCATAGCCCAAGTGATGATGCCTGTGAGAGACTCTTTCGGTCTCTCTGTATCTCTGTTGCAACCTGCTGATGACACTCTGTGCCACTCCAAGCTCAGTGGCCACTTCCCTCTGAGAACATCCTGTTTTAAGCCTCACAATGGCGAGGTACTGTTGATCAAATGTTAGGTGTCGTCTTGGTCTCATGATGTCAAAATGTGAATAGCATGATGAAGAGGACTGTTTAAATACTAATTCTAATTGAACCAGAAAATTTATTGGTTGATTCATGGATCAAACACCTGTTGTGAATTTTGCTGTTAAGCACCTTGTTAGAGAACAGCAAGTTATGCAACAAGTACTGGATCATTGAACAGCTGGACATGCACATTCAAAAGGTTAGAGAAGGTCAAATTAAGTTCACTTGTAAAGGTTCTTGTGCATTTTAGGTGCATCCTGAAATTTCACCCGAAAGCCAAATATCCCTAACTTTTTGTGAGTAGTGTATATGTAGTTTTAAAGACCAAAAAACATTTCTGTTTTGTTTTACAGGTCAACAGAAAAAAAGCTGTTTTTAAATCTCTGTCTCAAACAGTTGGTTTTCAGCCTGTTCATTAATATTAACGAGTTCCCAGTCTGATTATGTCATGATTCCTCGTGCGCCATTATGCGGCGCACGAGAGAAGGAATGAAAAGTCCAAACGCGGGAGTAGATCATGCCATTTATTAACTTTAACCACAACAAAATAACAAGTCCAGTTGACCACAAAAATACAGAGAGTTGTAAATGATGAGATTAAGGCCACCAGACATACAGGGCGCCTGCCGGATGCTCTACAGCCCGGTGAAGGGAATGCCTAGTGCTGCAGAGCTGCTGTCGACACAGGGAGAAAGGCAAACATGAAACTTATGGTGCTGCAGCGATCCGGGGCTGTCCGTGCAGTCTGGTGGATGAGGGAGCGAGGCTGGGTCAGCCGCTAATATCAAGGGATTAACCGACTTCAAATGTCAGGCTGGATAACACGAAGGTGGTGGAAACAACATACGTGGAGAACACGCTGCCACGTATGACGGTGAATGTTCCGATGATGTCTTCCTACTAACCCCTCGTTTAAATAATAATAATCCTAACGAGGGAAGAGATCACCGGTGTGAGAATGCGTGGGTTGGACATAATGAACCCCAGGTGTGCATGAGTGAGTGTCTGAGCGTGTGAATGAGAATGAATGGAGTGTGTGTGTATGTGTGTGAAACACCCAATAACAGAGCACAGCTGATGGCACTTGACAGGAGGAGGGGGCGTGCCCGAGCTGTCAGGAAGCGAAGGCCAATAGCTCCCTGATGCGCCTGAAGGGAAATAGAGCAAAACAGCCATAAGTCAGAACTGGGTTTGGAACTAACAAACCCAGGTTCATGACAGATTAGGTAAAGGTTTTTTTCAGTAGGCCAATCCCAAGTAAGGTGGCAGTCAGGGTGTGTTTGTTTTGCTAACTTAGAGAAAGAAAGGCAGAGTTTGCTTGTCTGTTAGTCCCCCAGAGATCACCACTGTCTACACCTCCCGTTGTCTGCGCTGAGTGTACAATATCCTGCAGCACTCATCACACCCAGAAACAAGGCTTGTTCCACCAGCTGCCATCTGAAAGAAGGATCACATCTATCCATGCCAGAACAACTAGACTGGCTCAAAGCTTCTACCCTCAAGCAGTCAGGCTGCTTAACAAGCAGTTGCTTTTGTTGAATTTCTTTTTCCTGATTAAAGCGCTTTTTTCTTAAATTTTAGTGACTAACTTTACTGTCTCTGCTGGAATCCGAGTCTCACCCCAAGCGGTACACGCTGAATGCACTGAGAAGTTCATTTAGTGGTAGGCAGTGCTATCCTAAGTGCTCGAGGGAGAGGTTCCGCAGGTCCTTCCTACCTACGGCTGTCAGACTTTATAATCTAACCGGAGCTGCTCATAGAGACCCTATTAAACGTCACAACTTTGCACAATAGAGATCATTCCTGTTACGACCCACTTTCTGGGCCAAGGCCAGAAATGCCTACTAATCCTGGGATCGCCAAAGTCCGTTTCGACCCTCAGTCAAGATGGACAGACCCAAGTCCTTTTTCACCCCACAGGCAAGGAAGACTACCACCTAGTAAGTTTTTCCACACTTACGCAAGGTAGACCTACAAAGTCTACCTACACCTACAAAGTCTTTTTCACACCTCAGGCAAGGTAGACTAACACCTAGTATCCCAGGCTAAGATTCAAACCCATGATACCGTGATCTGAAAACCTCTTACTCTGTACATGTCTGTGTCTCCTGACAACCCAGCACCAATTGATGTCCTTTTTAATTGCATTTTAGACATTAAGTCCTGGATGGCAGAGAATTTCCTACAGCTCAAGCAGGACAAAACTGAAGTTTTAGTTATCAGTCCTGAAGCTCAGAGAGGGAAACTTTTACCAAAATTACAAACATTGTCTCTTATTCCATCAAAACAAGTTAAAAACAGGGGCGTTATTTTTGACTCTGAGCTTAGTTTTATTCCACATGTTAATAATATTTTAAAAACTGGATTTTATCATCTAAAGAATATAGCCAGAGTCTGCCCGTTTCTCTCTCGGGAAAACACAAACGTTAATGCATACTTTTATTTCCAGTCATATTGATTATTGCAATGCTCTCATTTCTGGTCTTCCTAAAAAGACGATCAGTAACTTACAACTATTACAGAATTCAGCAGCCCGTGTGCTGATGAAGACCAGAAAGAGAGAACATATTAAGCCAGTTTTAGAATCACTGCATTGGCTCCCTGTGAGTTTTAGAATCGATTTTAAAGTTCTTAGTTTACAAAACTCTTACGGGCAGATTTACTAAGGCAGTACAAATTAGCGAGTGCGCAAATTAGACAGAGCGCTTAAGGGAGTGGCCATTTTTTGCCAGTGATCTACTATCAACATGCAAAATTATGAACACAGACGCAGTCACTTCATTTCAATAAAGAAATGAATATCCACCAAAGAGCATGCAAAACTACGCACAGGCACACCCGAGGAAGTGGGTCATCAACAAAGGGACAGCCAGTTTGGTGGATCATAATATAGTTTTTTAAAGGTTTTTTAAGCTTTTGTTTAAGCGCAAACCCCAGTAAAATAGTTTATATCTGTTCATCATATATCAAAGTTTTGATTTTCATTTCACATGGCAGACTTCTTTGTTTAATATGTATAAATTAAGGACTGCTCATGAATAAATTGATTATTTGACCAATGTGTTTATTTTATCAACACTAGAACCATCATGGTCTGATGGAGCCTCAAAGTCAAAGTCAAAGTCAAAGTGCCTTTATTGTCATTCCATTGTTAATAAACAATGCAACGAAACTGAGATGCTGCTCCCTAAAAACAAACTATCACACTCACAGTTCACTCATGCATTTAACATTCTTATAATTACAACAATAAATAATGCTTGAAACAATATTACCTAAAAGTTGAATACAATATGTAAGTAGCAATAATGAAAAACATACTGAGCGATAAATATAAAAGACCAGCTTATACACACAGGGTTATTGCCACAAAGTAACCTAAAATAACAAAATAATATCAGCAGTCTGTGCGTGTTACATAAATCCGTTCAAAATGACACGGTGGTGGTTATGACACGGTGGTGGCATCAGCCATCACTTTTGGAGTGGTCTGCTGGGGCAGTGGCATTACTGCAGCCGATAGGAAGAGACTGAACAAACTGATCAAGAAAGCTAGCTCTGTCCTGGGGCAGCGCCTTGATCCGGTGGAGAAGATAGGAAAGAGAAGGACGGTGGCTAGACTGTCATCTCTGCTGGAGTCCGAGTTCCACCCTATGCAGGACATACTGAATGCACTGAGGTGCTCATTTAGCAGCAGACTACATCATCCCAGGTGCACAACCGAGAGGTTTCGCAGGTCCTTCCTGCCAACGGCTGTCAGACTGTACAACCTAAGCAGGGCTGCTCGCAGAGATAGCAAAAAGACGTAACAAACTAATAGTTTTTTTGAATGCAAAAGATGCAATAGACTTACACAATGGTCCCCTCCGGCAAACAACTAGGAAAATACCGGTCGCTATGGAGGGTGAGAATATGTATGGGCACATAATCATACCTTGTAGGATAACTAAGTAGACGGTTATGCTGTTTCATCCCATCTAGCAACAATGCTCTGCACTGTGTGTGTTTATATATTTACATATTTATTCCATCTAGCTACAATGCTCTGCACTGGGTGTGTTTATATTTATATATCTATATATTTATTCCATCTAGCTACAATGCTCCGCACTGTGTGTTTATATATCTACATATTATTCCATCTAGCTACATTGCTCCGCACTGTGTGTGTTTATATATTTACATATTTATTCCACCTAGCTGCAATGCTCCGTACTGTGGGTGTTTATATATCTACGTATTTATTCCATCTAGCTACAATGCTCCGCACTGTGTGTTTATATATTCATATATTTATTCCATCCAGCTACAATGCTCTGCACTGTGTGTCTGTGTGTGTGTATATATATATTTTATAGTAATATGTACATATGTATATTAGCTGCTCTTGCTTGCTTGCTTTTTTTTCTTGCCTTCTGATTGTTGCTCTGAGTGTTGCTATCCCTGTGCTGTTGCAATCCTGGAATTTCCCCGTTGTGGGACTAATAAAGGCTTATCTTATCTTATCTTATCTTATCTTATCTTATCTTAAAATACGTACTGCTGCTGGGAAAAATCTATGATTAAACCTGGTAGTCCGGGTTTTATGGGATCTGTACTGCTTTCCCGAGGGGAGCAAGTGAAAGAAATCATGGCCTGGATGAGTGCAGTCTTTAATGATGGCAGTAGCTCTGTTGAGGTACCGAGACCTGGAAATCCCTTCCAGAGAAGGGAGAGAACAGCCAGTGATTTTTTGCACAGTCTCGATCACTCTCTGGAAGGCTTTGCGGTCTGCGGCTGAACGGCCCTCATACCAAACCGTGATGCCATATGACAAAATGCTCTCAATAGCAGAGTGATGAAATAAAACCAGCAACTGTGCATTCAGGCCATTCTTCTTGAGGAGCCTCAGAAAGTGTAGATGTTGTTGAGCCTTTTTTATCGTAGCTATGGTGTTAACTGCCCAGGTAAGGTTGTGAGAAATATGAACACCCAGAAACTTAAAAGCCTCCACCCTCTCCACACGCTCCTTGCCTATATATAGAGGAGGCGGCTCACTGCTATGCTTCCTAAAATCAATAATGAGTTCTTTTGTTTTTTTTGTATTCAATAGCAGATTATTATCTGAGCACCATCTCACCAGTTTCTGGACCTCATCTCTGTATGCGGACTCATCTCCTCCTGATATGAGCCCCACTACTGTTGCGCCATCTGCAAAATTCACTATAATGTTTGTGGGATGAACAGGTATGCAGTCATATGTGTGCAATGAATACAAAGTGTGGCTCAACACACAGCCCTGTGGCAAGCCTGTGTTAAGCATGACTGTAGAGGACGAATGCGGTCCGAGTCCAACAGTCTGTGTTCTGTTTGTTAGGAAGTCCTTAATCCAGCTGCAAGTGTGAGTAGGCAGACCAAGCTGAAGCAATTTGGTGATGAGAATGTTGGGAATAATTGTATTAAATGCCGAGCTATAGTCAACAAACAACATTCTTACATAGCTCCCTTTGTCTTCTAAATGGCTGAATGCTGAGTGGAGAGCTATAGCAATAGCACCTTCAGTGGATCTGCTCCACCTGTAGGCAAACTGGTACCGATCAAAGTCTGGGGGGAGACTAGGCAAAAGATGTTTCAATACCATTTTCTCAAAGCACTTCATAACAATGGGTGTTAATGCTACTGGTCAATAGTCATTCAGACTGCTAATAGTATGTTTTTTAGGTACAGGAATAATGACTGCAGATTTTAAACACTGTGGAACAACGGCTGCCTTAAGAGACAAGTTAAAAATGTCAGTCAAAACAGAGCATAGCTGATCTGCACATGCTCTGAGCACCTTTCCTGGCACTCCATCGGGACCAGTAGCCTTTCTCGGGTGAACTGCTCTCAGTGTCTGTCTCA